>PVJS01015738.1:0-38456 GCA_004027185.1 Glis glis | reverse complement strand
TTTTGTGATTGGCTAATCTCGCTTAACATAATGCTCTCCAGATCTTTCCATTTTCTTGCAAATGCTGTTATTTTGTTCTTCTTTATTGCTGAGTAGAATTCCATTGTGTGTATTTCCCATAATTTTGTGATCCATTCATCTGTTGATGGACATCTAGGTTGGTTCCATAATTTGGCCACTGTGAATTGCGCTGCTATGAACATGGGTATGCATATATTACTCTTGTTTTCTAGTTTCAATCCCTTTGGTATGATACCCAGTAGTGGAATAGCCAGATCATATGGTGGATCCATTCCCAGTTTTCTGAGGAATCTCCACACTGATCTCCACAGTGGTTGAGCTAGTTTGCAATCCCACCAACAGTGTAGAAGAGTCCCAATTTCCCCACATCCTCGCCAACATTTGTTGTTGTTTGACTTCTTAATGCTTGCCATTCTAATTGGGGTCAGATGAAATCTTAGAGTAGTTTTGATTTGCATCTCCCTGATTGCTAATGATATTGAACATTTTTTCATGTACCTATTGGCCATTTGTAAAGAGCTTCTTGATCTGCTCTCATCTGAGATCGTCGGCCTTCAGCCCTTTGAACTGAAACTTCACCATCGTTTCTCCGAAGAGCTCTTAGACCACTCGACCAGCTACTGGTTCCTCTGACTCTCCACGTGCAGTCAGAACTCCGGACTACATTGTAAGCTGATCTGATAAACCCATTTTTCCATATACTCATTCTGTGAATTCTGTTAGTCTAGTGAACCCTGACCAATACAATGGGCTCAGGCCCCTCTGCAAGGATCAATGACATCTTCTGCTTTGCCCACCATTCCCAAAGCAATTGTCACTTAAATTTTATGCTCCAGAGTCAAGCCTTTCCTGCCAATGAGCTGCTTACTGAATTGACTTAAAATACAGCAATTTCTACTGCTATTCTTAATGTCATTCTTTAAGAAAGCTTACACCTTAATTGCTGGTGCATGCAACCAAGTTATTTTTAATTTGTAAATTTAATGAAATTCACGAAGCAACACCCCAAAGCTTGGCAAAATATGTTAAGGGAAAGCTTGAGTTTTGTTTCATTATTCATCTGTTTTCTTTCTGAAGATTAGGAGAAAATGAAACTTTCTGTATTATAGCTGAGAAAAACAGAAAAGATAACAGAATTTTTTAGGATTTTAATATCCTGTGCTTTTAAGTAATGCCCAGAATCTAAATTGGAATTATATGCTCACAGGAATTTATATTGTGCTTTATAGTTACTGAACATTTTAGTTCCTAAATTAGGCTGTGAATTGCTTAAAAATGATAATATATAGTACCAGGTACAACATAGCTCACAATAAATATTGTTGAGAGAATGATGTATGAACATTATTTGACAGGATATTTTAAACATATAGCAAGTTCAATAAACACAGATGTGTGACCTACAATGAAAGCAATAGAAAAAGAGTATCTTTACAATGTCTTTGAATAACTTTCCCATAAGTAACTTCAGATATTGGCAGGGAAATAGCTGATTCCATTGCATAATTAAAATAATAGCTAACCAGCTGGAATCTCTTTGCTATTCAGATCCCTTTTCTCATAATGACCTTTTCATAAGCCAATACAAGCAACTGAGTATCCTGACAACAAAACATTCTGACCCAATTATATATGATTCACAGCTGTTTCCATTTGAAATTATGCTAGACCCAGTAAATGAAACTTAACAATATATATAATAACTGATTTGAGAAATCAGGAGATGTAACGATGTCATGTTCCCCATGGATGTATATCCTCTGTGCTACTTTATGAATATCATTTTAAATCCTAGTTTCCTTTGAATTGAAAACCCTTGAACCGTTTCATCCAGTGCTAGGTCTTCATACTTTCATTAACTTTCACAATGCTGATTAGATCTTCTAACTAGAAGCTGTTGACAGTCCTTTCCTCCCAAATCTCTCATCAATTTCTGCTTACATGACCTGAATAGAGCTAGTAATTTGCATGCCAAGTTGCCAAAATGCAGCTGTTACCATTTCCATGACTGTACATAATTATCTTAAAATGCAGGTTCTTCCAGCAAGACTTAAGAAAGTACAGGGTAGAAAATGGCCACTTGTCCCATGCTTCTATCCCCATATAATAAATCAGCTTCACCTGCTTCCCTTAGTCCCATTCTTTTAATCCATTTTCAGTGTAACATTCTCTTGCAATAAAAATGTCTAATTTCCTCTTAAAACTTATTTATACCATTTGCTTCGATTGCCGTATGTTCCTCCTTATTCTGTATATTTATTATCCATTGAACAAATTCTAATGGAAATCACTCAGAATGAACTAAGCTATGCACAGGAATAAAAACTTGCATGTCCTATTTCATTTCAGCTGATATTTCTGAATCACACTTTATACACAATTCTTGCCCTTTGCCTGCCCCTCATAACAAGAGTAACTCTGATAAATAAGGAAATTTAGAAATCCTAAGTGGTTTACAAAACCCCAAGACCTATTTCTAAGTTGACCACTTGGGGGGAAAAGTTAACTCTAAATGTTCTCTTATTCCTGGATTTCTATAATGCAGTTTTTTTCTTGAAACCTGCAAAAATAATTACTTTAAGAAAAGATTCATCATTCCTACATTTATTGTGTGTGTGTGGTACTAGGGATTGAACCCAGAGACATTCTACCTCTGATCTATAACCCAACCCTATTATTTATTTATTTATTTACTTATTTATTTATTTATTTTGAAACGGGGCCTAAGTTGTAGAGGGTTTTGCTGAGTTGCTGAGGCTCAGTTCAAACCTGTGATCCTCCTGTCTCAGCCTCCCAAACACTGGGCCTACAGGTGTGCACCACCATGCCCAGCTCTACTTTCATTTTTTGAAAGGACAAAACCTTTTCTGTTTCAGATAGATAGCTATTTACACTGATCTCAGAACAAACACCATAGGGATTTTCCCCTACCTCCCAATGGGAGAAGAATGATTAAGTTAGACAATGCAAAAGGATATTTTAACAAAACACCAAAATTATAACTAAGAATTTTATTCTTTGATATTTATATTATTAAACATAAAGTAAACATTCTTGCCTTCAATTTTCAAAAATTTGAATTTCTGTGAGCTGAAATGAATGAAATGAATGAAATTTGAATTTTACTATCACAGGAACAACTTCCCCATTCCTTTTTAAATATTTTATGGGTGCATTGTAATTGTAACATGACAGTGATATTCATGGTGATACATTAGTATATGCACAAACATTTTTCTAGCTATTTCCTTCCCCAACTTTTTATTAAAATTCTATATACATTACTTGCACTGCATTTTCGGGTAAAGGTTAATATCCTTCCATTCTCAAATTAGAAACTAGAGCATTTTTACAGTGATAATATTATAGGGGACATCTGGTAAGGCATGCTAATAACAGAGGGAGTTTTGACTTGGTGGACTGTCAGCACTGTTTCTTTTATAGATCTAGAGATGATCAAGAAATTTTGCAAATCAGACACAACTAATGGCCATCATATTAATAGAAGCCAATCACTGGGCCTTTTGTGTGTGTGTGCTTTGGAAGGAGTGGTAGAAAACATAAAAAATTAAATGCAAAGAACAGGGACTATTCTTTGTGGTGATATAAAAATGCTGATACAAAAATGGATGAATGTACTTAAGTATATATACAATATCTGCCCACTGTAGTATAAACTTATAAGACCAGTCTTCATAAATCTCCATCTAGTTAATCTGAGTTTTATTCAAATAATCTTTTTCTGAAATTCACACCTACAAGCACCACAAAAATAAAATAAAATTCACACTTACATTTTTTTGCCTAAAGTACTTCTAGGAAGATACCCAACTTCTATGAGTGATAGTCATTACAGAAATCAAACTGAGATTTCAGCATCAATATATAATTAATCATTCAATATTAAATCATAGTTTGAAATTTGATTTCTTTATTTGATGCATTTAAAATTCATCTTTTTTCTTTAAACCATGAAGGCATTATAATCCAAAAGATGATGATATAGCCTATTTGTCTCAGGGTGGTTTGAGAACTTTAACCAAATAGTCTTTGGTTCATGTATTTACATTCCGGGAAATTATCTGGTTAATGTATAAGGTTTATAGCCTTTCAAGAATTTGCCAAGTCAGGAATAAAATATGAATTTAGGATTGTACTTTCCTTGTCTTGACATGGTAAAATAATGGGTGGATATTATTTAAGATATCAAAAGAGGTCACGCATTGTGAAGCTCTTTTCAGTTTATCACATAAATGTTAAATGTGCTTACCTAGAAGGAATTAATTAGATGACAAAGAAGATCTAGATTTAAACACAACAGAAGTCATCCTACATACTCATCTATTCTTATTTTTACCTTGTCAACCATCTTAAGAATATGACAAAATAAACAGGATGTTTTTTTAAAAATGCAACTTTTAATAAAACTAAGAAAATCATACTATTAGTAAGAAGACAACTCTGGGATGTGCTGGAGCACAATTGTTAAAGATGGGATATTTAGTGAAAACCAGAAAACAAAATAATTTATGGCAAGTCATATTCCACTAGTCAGTCAGTATAGTCTCAGGAGTAACTTTGGCACCTTGAGAAATTAATTATTTGAATCTCCTAAGCTCCTTTTAATAACACAACAATAGTTTATAAAAAGCCATCTCAGTGGACCTGAAAGATTTTGTCATTTCCAAGAACCTAAAATACTTTTACCGATTGATTTATGCTCTAGGGAAATTTATGCTCTAGGGAAAAAATTAAATTGGCCATTCTTGTCCATATTCAATGAGTCTATTCTCTTGAAAGACAGATGGGTTGTAGAAACTGTTTAAAATGTGCCCAATTATTTCATTATTATTTTGAAATTCCTCTATTAAAGACAATAATGGGTACTAAAAAACAAAAGAACAGTGAAAAAGGGTTTTGTTTTGTTTTATGTCTCTTTTTTAGCCCATGCTAAAAATATCCTTGTAATGAAGAAAACACTTTTCCTCCTTTCCTTGTACTAATAGAAGAATGTTTACAATAGAGTCTCCCATGACTCCAACACTTGTGATTCAGAATTATCTGCTCAATGACAGACTTTCCAAAACAAACTGGGTTTTAAATTCCCAGTTTAAGGAATTAATTAAGTAGAAGATATAATCAAAATAGTTCTTTATAATTACATGTGTGATTCACATAAAATTGTCAGGTATTATATTAATGTATCTGGTTATGAAACTGTTTTGGATTAGCATGATGATATCACATCAGTTGCCAGGAATCAATATGCTGTCAAGAATCTTAATTATATAAGGCAATGAGTAGCATATATGATTTTTCTTCTATTTCAACTTATTATAGTATCGATAAAGTGGTATTGATATGCTTTGCCTGGTTTTCCTATTGATGTTAAGTTAAATTGCCAATCTTCCTTCAAAGCCATAGAGCAGTCTCATAGTAATACAAAGTTTAAGGAACAGATTTTTATGTTGTACATATTCTTAGACTTGGAATTTTCTTTTTTTTTTTGCGGTACTGGGGATGGAACCCAGGGGCATTCTACCTCCGAGCTACACCCCCAGCCCTATTTTTTATTCTTTATTTTTGAAACAGGGTCTCAAGTTGCGGAGGCCTCACTAAGTAGCTGAGGCTGGCCACAAACCCGTATCATCTGGTCTCAGCCTCCCAAATACTGGGATTACAAGCGTGCGCCACCACGCCCGGCTAGACTTGGAATTTTCCATGTGAGACATTTGAGTTTTATTGTTTCCTGTAGCAAGACCACATTTAGCACATTCTAGACAAGTGCAGTTATGCTTTTTTTTTTTATAATCCTTCCAATTATTTAACTTAATTTTAGGAATGGTTCTTTATAATAAATATTTATGGTAAACATAAAGCATTGTATCCATCAGCATTCTTGCAGCCATAATCCATAATCCAAATCTCTGACCACAGATTTGTTTTCTTACAGTTTCTGGCTCAGTTCATGTGAGGCTGTGACCTAGGATCTCAGGGCACAGCAGCAGGAGGAGGAGGGAGAGCACATGGGTTGTACTCCTCACATCATGAGGGCCCAAAGCAAGAGAGAGAAGAGGGGAAGAGGGAACCCTTTATATAATCCCCAAGGCCAAAGCCCCCCCAGGGATCACCTCCAGCCACACCCTACAGGCCTACCAGGTACCACTCAGGGAAATCCATTACAATGAATTTATCTACTTCTGAGATTACAACCCTCATGACTCAATTACATCAGCTCCAAACATTAAGTGAGCTCTTTAGAGGACATTTTATATCTAACTATAACAAGCATTGATGGCGTGGTTAACTTCAGAGTCCCTAGCATATCCTTCCTCGATCTCAAAAGTAAATATGTTGGTTGGGGGTGATAGTGCATCCTTGTAATCCCAGTACTTGTGAGGCTTAGACAGGAGGATCACAGGTTTGAAGCCAGCCTCAGTAACTTAGCGAGACCCTGTTTCAAAATAAAAAATAAAATAGGGGTTGAGATGTAGTTCAGAGATAGTGAGGTTCAATTCTTACTAACACACAAACACACAAAAGTAAATATGTCATAAAACTCTTACCATCATCCTTTTGCTTAAGATTCAGTTGCAAGTTTTCAGGAAAAATATGTTTTCTCAATATAAATTAAGAAAAATGTACCTTTTTTTTTTTGCTCCTTCTATTCCTGCCTCCTTGCCTGCTTTCTTTCCTTCGTTTTTCTTAAATTCTTAGTCTGAACATGAAAATGCAGGAAGTAATAATGATCCCAAACAAAAGTGAATATGTAAGTAAATATGAGTGAATGGATATTAACAAATGTTTGGGATATATGCAAGGTGCTGGGCGTGGTAGCACATGCCTGTAATTCCAGTACTTGGGAACCTGAGACTGGAGGATCCCAGGTTCGCAGCCAGCCTCAGCAGTTTAGCAATGTTCTTAGCAATTTAGCAAGACCCTATTTCAAAATTTAAAAAGAAGCCAGGCGTGGTGGCGCACGCTTGTAATCCCAGTACTTGGGAGGCGGAGACCGGAGGATCCGGGTTCCTGGCCAGCCTCAGCTACTTAGTGAGGCCCTCCGCAATTTAGTGAGACCCTGTTTCAAAATAAAGAATAAAAAATAGGGCTGCGGGTGTAGCCCAGAGGTGGAATGCCCCTGGGTTCAATCCCTGGTACAGCCAAAAAAAGTTAAAAAAAATAGGGATGGTGATATAGCTAGGAGTTAGAATGCCCCTAGGTTCAATCTCCAGCACCACTCTCTATATATGCTAAGTAAAATAATACAAAACTTAAAATGGGCAAGTGGAGATAGAACATCCTAACAGTATCACAAGATAGTACTGATAAAAATAAAATATCCATACTTTCACTAGTAATTGGTACTAGCTGTTTTCCTCTTGTCATTAAAAAATATAACTAGAAAATTATGAAAAATAGAGTGAAACAACGATTTAATGATTTTTAGACTAAGACAATGGGTAGTGTAGGGCTATGAAGTTGAGTGATGGCAAACAAGACATAAGCCACAATCTGTGCACCTTCCTTCTTCAGGCATGTTCTGGGCCACAGTGCATGTAGGTTAAAACCAAGCGAAGAATGGTGGCTTTACAGAGGTGGGGAGATTGTAACCAGTGTTCAGGGAGAATGAACCAGGTAGAGGTGGGGGTGGGCAGATTACTGGGCAGAAGAAAGCTATGCAGAGATATTTCATGAACTATGAAGGGTCTGAGAGTTGACCTAAGTTAGAAGCTTACATGTCAGTGTATGGTGATCATGAATCCTAGAAGATATGAGATTCTGAGTCAGCGATAAAGGACAGGAGGACAGTTCATTATTCATAGAAAATTGACTTTCTCAGGTATGTGAACCAAGAAGAGATGAAATAAATGAAGTTAAACAAAATTTATTACTTCCAATATTTTTTATTTGTTCTGATAGAAACTGACTATAGAACACAAAAACAGTAGAAATGTATTTTTATTTATGCCATAGTGGTACAATATTACTTAAAGGTTTCAAACCCTCAAGCAACCACAACATTGTGTGTGTGTGTGTGTGTGTGTGTGTGTGTGTGTGTGTGTGTGTGTGTTTTCCTGAGGATGGAACCCAGGGGACCTCCCACCATTGAGCTACACCTCAAGCCCTTTTTACTTTTTTGTTTTGAAACATGATCTCCCTAGGTTGCTGAGGGTATTCCTATGTTGCTGAGGCTGGCCTCAACCTGAAATCCTCCTGTTTGAAACCTCCCAAGTACTGGGATTGCAGGCATGCACCACCATGCCCAGCTATTACATTTTTTAAATGAAGTCAAAATAATAAATCAGTAGTGGAAATACAATAGAATAAAACCATACATAAAAATGTTCAATTAAACTAAAGTATGGAACCACCATATGACCCAGCAATACTACTCCTCAGCATCTGTCCAAAAAAATTATAAAATCAGAATATTATTGTGATGCATGCATATCCATGTTTACAGCAACAGGATTCACAATATCCAAATTATAGACCCAATCTAGGTGTCTGTCAAGAGATGAATGTAAGCTGGTCATGGTGGTGCACGCTTGTAATCCCAGTACTTGGGAGGCTGAGACAGGAGGATCGCAGGTTCGCTCAGCTACTTAGTGAGGCCCTTTGCAACTTAGTGAGACACTGTTTCAAAATAAGGAATAAAAAAAGGGGCTTAGGGTGTAGCTCAGAGGTAGAATATCTCTGGGTTCAATCCTCAGTACCACAAAAAAGAGATGAATTAATGAAGAAAATGTGATATACATACACAGTGGAATTTTACTATTGCATTTTTAGCCATAAAGAACAACAAAATTATGTCATTAACAGGAAAATGGATAGAGCTGAAGAACATTGTGCTGGGGATGTTAGCCAGACTCAGAAATTCAAGGGCCACACCTTTGTTCTCATATCTGGAAGCTAGATAGAAAAAAGGAAAGAAAAGGGATCTCCTGACAATGAGGAGAGAGACCAATAAAGTAGAAGAGGGGGATGGCGGAGGGAAGAGGCAGGGAAAAGGGAGATATTTGGAAGGAAATAGACCAAATAATGTTATTTGCATATATGAATGTATCACTATGAATCTTACCATCATATATGATTAGAATGCACCAATAAAAATTATAAAAAATGAATGAATTGAATAAAATAAAAATCAATGCCAGAATGATACATGATAAATAACTAAGTATATGGAAATTAAATAATACACTTCTAAATACCTGTGTCTGGGCTATCCAAGATGATTCTGAGGCTTGGTGATTTGCCATGAGAACTCAGACCACTTGGCACACAGAGCTACTGGAGGGTGCGACTCATTACAGTGAAATTACACAAACTAAAATAAAGAAAGGGAAAAGAACATAGGTTGAAATCCAGAGACACTAGGCACAAGCCCGGGTACACACAGGATGTGCTTAATCCTTCCACACTAAACTGTTCTGAATGTTTCTAGGGAAGATCTTGGAAACTCAGAGACTAAGGTTTTTAATGAGAAACTGGTCACGAAGGCACCCTCTGCCTAGCATGTACCCCATTCCAGACTCTCAAAAATAAAGCAGATGTTTAGCATAATCCACATTGCTTACACAATTTAGACACAGTAAGCCCCTTTCATCAGTTAGGAAATAGTAGGAACCCCTTCTCCACAAAATCTACCTTGCTAGACACCAGCCAAGTGTAATCTGGCAAGCAAGCTTTTCTAAGCATAGTACTCTTGGGCCTGCTATATTAACACTTTTCTGCAACATAACTGATGGGTCAAAGAAGAAGCCTCAGGAAAAGTTAAAAAATCATTTTAACTGAACGAAAATGAAAATACAGTATATCAAAATTTATGGTGTACAGTTAAAGCAATACTTTATACAAAAATTATGGAAATAAATGCTTATAAAAGAACATTAAAATTCAGTAATATGAACTTCACTGAACAGTCTAAGGAATTAGAAAAACAACTATATCCAATAAGTGAGTTTAACAAGGTTACAAAATGAATATTTCTAAATAAATTAATTTTATTTCTATATATTCACAACAAACTACTGAAATAGAATAAATGACACATTTTATTGTCACATAAGAATTAAAATAATGCATTAATCAAAATATGTATGAGTTTTCCATTTAAAACTGAAAAATACTACTGAGATAAATTCATAAAGACAAATGAATGTAGGATTTATTATGCTTATGGATTGAGAGGTACAATATTTTGAAAACAAAAAATTGATATCTAGATACAAATCGATCTCAGTTACAAAATCCAGAACGATTTTGTAAAAATTGAATAATTTTAAAATTTGTATAAGTGAACACAGTTTATAGGGTTTATACTAAATTATTTCAAGGTTTACTATATAAATTTATCAAGACATGTGTGGTGTGAGGTTAGATATATGGAGCAAATAAACATTTTACAGAGAACAAAGGTTTAGATTTGTACATTTCTAGTCAACTGATTTTTTTATCAAGTTTGCAAGAAATTTCAAGTGGGAACAATTGAATGACCATTAAGGGGGAAAAGTGAATATTGACACTTTTGTCACACCATTATAAAAATGAACTGTAATGATCATAGATTAAAATGTAACGTCTAAAAGAATAAGAGTTCTAGAAGAAAATATAGGAGAAAATTATTATGGCTATGGGTTAGGCAAAGCTATCCTAATGGAACACACACATGTACAAAGCATTAAAAAATGAGTGTATTGGACTTTCTCAAAATTAAAATGTTATGCTCTACAAAGCAAACCACCAAGAAAGTAAAAGTGGAATGTTTGTGTGTATGTGTGTGTGTGTGTGTGTGTGTGTGTGTGTGTATGTATATATGTATATCTCTATACATATACAAATACACAGAAACATATAATACACACATACACACATACACATATACATACATACTTAAGCAGGCTATGGGGAGAAAAAATATACTGGCATTATTATCTAATTCATCATAGAATAAAATTTGTCCACATGACCAAGGCCCAGGATTTGCTTTTTTTTTCCCTATTAGGACCCACACATTCCAGGATTACAGACTATTCTTTATCTTAAGGTAATGATTAATCTGTCCATTTAATTTCTATCTTATTAATTATAACATTTATTCACTAGTGAATTAATGTGGAACTCTAGATTCTTAAGTCATATAGATCAAAGCAAAATATGTCTGAAGAAAGAAAGAGCAAAGTTTTTCATGGCCCATATAATTTAACTGTCTTTCTAAGAGATGAGTCTGAACCATTTTTCCTTAATATCAAGAGGATATCTTTGATAATTTTAACTTAGTGTTTATAGTCAAGATTGTTACAGCTTGTGATTTTTCAGAAATGATTGTTATAATCCTACTTAAAAAGTATATGTTGTCATAAAAATTAGGGTTAGTCAACCAGGAAAATAATATCTAATGCAGGAACTGACTGATAATTCAATGAAATTTTACTAATACTTTATGAAGCAGCAGACTATTAAGCTACACAGAACAAGTGGTTTGTGGTTGCTATTTCCTGCTAAGTAGTTAAAGTTGCAAACACAAACTCTGAGAATTTTATGTGAAAATAGAAGTGCCAACATTTTTAGATTCCAAAGAACAGATATAAATAGTAACTACTATGAAATAAAGGAGGAAGAGAAAATCCCTACAGCATAGCAGTTTGACAGTATTGCAGAGAGAGAAAAAATAATAGGATAGGATGAGTTGACTTTGGGTAAGAAATTCATTTATCCTTTATTAATTAATTCACCATATTTTTAGTGTCTAATGTGTTACATGCACTGCTCTATGTTCCAGGTAAAAGGGATATTGTAGTGGCTGAAAACTTGCTGTGAAGAGGCTTACATTCTAGTGGACAGTTTGGGTATCAGTGTAATAAAGAAAAGTAGCTTTTTACTGATAGAGAGCACTTGGGGAGCAGACAGATGGTCTGGTCAGAGAAGGTTCTTCTGAAGTGGTATTGGAGAGATATCTGAATAAAATGACTGGGTACATCTATCACTAAATGAATGTTCCAGAAAGAGAGAACATTAAGTAAAAAGACCAAGCGATGTAGTGTTCTGGATATATATTTTAATATGGGAATATTAAAGACATTACTGTAGCTATAACTGGGATTCTTAAATTCTGCACTATTGCCATTTTAAGCCAGATATGCTGTGGGGACTACAGGATGTTTAGAGACATCCTTGACCACTCCCCATTGGATTCCAGTAGCAAGCCCCGACATCGACCCCCAGCCAGAAAAATGAAAGATGCATCCAGAAGTTGCTAAACATCCCTGGGGGAGAAGAGGCTGAAATTATTATCTCCCCCTTCCCCAGTCACACCTGTTTAAGAACCACTGATGGAACAAACAGAATAAGATAGAGAAAAATAGATGTGGCCAAAGAGGAAAAGCTGGAAATCAGTACAGCCAAGGTGCCTGTACAGTTTAAGCAGCTCCATTGCAATGACTTGAGCTAAGGAGGCTGACATGGAAAAGAAAATTCTTTTGCTAAGTCTCAATACTATGTACATTTGAATTAATTAGGTTGATAATTTAAAAATGAACACATTGGTTGATTATTGAACAATCAAATGACCTAATGATATAAAAAATAATTGTATATTATATCCAGACACCAAATGTGGCATTTGATTAAAACTGATCATTTTACTCTCTGTTATGGGACAATCTGTGCTAATGTGGTTGTTTTGAACTCTAAAAGGAGAGTGTCTGTGTGTCAGGAGTAAGTGCTCCTGATTCTGCCTGCTCCTCTCACACAGTGGATATCAACCAGCATTCCACTAGCTACATGTTGGGATTCCAAAGATGAGCATTGTATTTCCTCTGCCTTTAAAGAATTTAGTGGTCAACAAAGTCTGATAGGCAAGTACATTTATAGTTTCAAAATAATGTATTGCATGCTAAAATTAAAGTAGGGAATCAAGGTAAGTTTGTTTTGTTCCCACTTTAGAAAATAAGCACAACAATGACAGGAAAGACAAACCAGTACATAACAGCAGGTCTATAATTTCACAGAAGGAAATGTTGTTCTTATTCTAGAAGGGTTTTAATGGAATTCTCAAAGGAGAACACATCACTGATAATGTCCAGGTTAAAAACTACCCAAAATTTGGTTCTTGGCATGGGTGCCTCATTTTGAAAACAAGGCCTTGAAGAACACAAGCCCTACCTGTTAGATACTCGGCTGCTACCGTCAGGAGCAAGCACCTGAGCTTGCAGGAAAAAAATCTGCAGTTCTTTTACATGAGTGTAAGCAGGACTCTAAAGTTGTTTTTTGTTTCAGGAAAGGATTGCCAGAAAAATTTATACCCTGCTAGTTTGCTGAAACTATTTATCATCTCTAGAAGACTTTTGGTTGAGTTTTTTTTTTTTGGATCTTCTAAGTGAAGGATCATGTCATCAGCAAACAAAGATAGTTTCAATTCTTCTTTCCCTATTGGAATTCCTTTGATTCCTTTCTCCTGTCTTATTGCTGAGGCTAGAGTTTCAAGTACTATGTGGAATAGAAGTGGTGACAGTGGACATCCTTGTCTTGTTCCTGATCTTAAGGGAAATTTTGTCAGTTTTTCCCCATTCAGAATGATGCTGGCTTTGGGGTTATTGTATGTAGCCTTTATGATTGATGTCAAAGTAGGTTCCTTCTATTCCTTATTTCTTCAGTGTTTTTTTTATCATGAAAGGGTGTTGAATTTTGTCAAATTCTTTTTCTGCATCTATTGATATAAGAATTGCTAATATTTTGTTGAGAATTTTTGCATCTATGTTCATCAATGATATTGGTCTGTAACTTTCTTTTCTAGTGGTATCTTTATTTGGTTTGGGGATTAAAGTGATGCTGGCTTAATCGAATGAGTTTGGTAGTTTTCTTTCTTTTTCTATTTCATGGAATAATTTGAGCAGCATTGGACATAGTTCTTCTATGAAGGTCTTGTAGAATTCAGCTGGGAATCCATCTGGGACTGAACTTTGATGGGAGACCTTTCATTGCTGTTTCAGTCTCTTCCTATTGGTCTGTTTAGGTTTTCTCTGTCCTCTTGGTCCAGTTTAGCTAAGTTGCAGGTGTCTAGGAATTTTTCAATTTTATTTGAGTATTACTTTTCAAAATAGTTTCAAATAATGCTTTGGATTTCCATATTATCTGTGGTGATATCTCCATTTTCATCTCTTATCCTTGAGATTTGTGTCTGTTCTCTCTTTTTGTTAGGTTGGTTAAGGGTTTGTCGATCTTAAAAATCTTTTCAAAAAACCAGCTTTTTGTTTTATTGATCTTCTAGATTTTTTATTTGTTTTCTATTTCATTAATTTCTGCTCTGATATTATTTTCTGCCTTCTGCTGGCTTTGGGGTTAATTTGTTCCGGCTTTTCAAGGAACTTGACGTTCATCATTAGATTATTTATTTGGAGTCTCTGTTTTTCTTATGTGGGCCCTTAATGCTATAAATTTTCCTCTTAACACCACCTTCAAAGTGTCCCATACATTTTGGTATGTTGTGTCTTTATTTTCATTTGATTCCAGGATTTTTTTTAATTCCTCCCCTTATTTCTCCTCTGTTCCAGTCTTCATTTCGTAATGTAGCATTCAATTTCCATGTATTTGTATAGTTCCTCTGGATCTTGTTGTTCTCTACTTTTAGTCTATTATAATCTGAGAGGAGGCAGAGAGTTATATCATTATTTTTTAATTTGATGGTGCTTGTTTTGTGGCCTAGAATATGGCCTATTTTGGAGAATCTTCCATGAGCAGCTGAGAAGAATGTGTACTCAGCTGTTGTTGGATGGGATATACTGAAAATGTCAGTTAGGTTCAATTGGCTTATAGTGTCTTGTAGATCTGAGGTATCTTTACTAATCTTTTGTCTGGATGACCAATCTCATGGTGAGAGTCATGTTGAAGTCTCCTAGGATTATTGTATTAGGGTCTATCTGGGTCTTAAAGTTAAGAAGAGTTTGTTTTATATAGGGGCATAAATATTTAACGTGGTAATGTCTTCATTTGGGGATGGTTCCTTTTATCCATAAGAAGTTACCATCTTTGTCTCTTCTAACAACTTTTGGCTTAAATTCTGATGTGTCAGATATGTTGGTAGACACCCCTGCTTGCCTTCAATCTCTGTTTGTATGGAATATTTTTTCCATCCTTTTACCTTCAGCTAGTGAATCTCTCTTCCTATAAGGTGTGTTTCTTGCAAGCAATATATAGTAGGATTATGAGTTTTAATCCAATTTGCTAGTCAATGTCTTTTAACTGGTGAGTTGAGACCATTGATGTTCAATGTTATTATGAAGAGATGACTTTTGTTTTCTGCCATTTTGAATTAAGCTTTTTATTTGAGGCAATATTAATTCTCTTCTGTTTAGTTTTTCATCTGGTGGTATTCATTCCTTCTTTGTTTCCAATGTTTGTTTTTCGTTTCTTCTTTGTGGTTCATTTCTTTTAATGTTTTCTTAAGTGCCAGTTTGGTTGTCATGAATTCTTTTAGCTTTTCCTTATATAGGAAAGTTTTTATTTCTCCATCAATTTTGAAGGATAGCTTTGCTGGATATTGAAGTTTCGGTTAGAAATTGTTTTCTCTAAGGGCTTGAAGTCCATCACTCCATGTCCTCCTAGCTTTCAGTTGAGAAATCTGGAGTCATTCTTCTAATTTTATCTCTGAATGTTAGCTTTTTTTAATCTTGACTCTTTGAGGATTATCTTCTTAGCCTCAATGATGCACATGTTGATTATAATGTGGTGTGGTGATGATCTTCTTTGGTCTTGTTTGATTGGGGTTCTGAATGTCTCCTGTACATGTATGTCTTCATCTTTATCCAAGTTTGGGTAGTTTTCTGATATTATTTCTCAGAAGAGATTCTTAATTCCCTTTGGGCCTCTATGCCTTCTTCAATGCCAACTCTTAAGTTTTGTCATTCAATATATCACATAGTTCCTGAATGTTCTCATCTTGCTGTTGTGTTGTTTTTCTAAATTCATGACTATTTTTTCAGTTTTTAATGTTCTGTCTTCTAAGACTAAGACTGTTTTCATTGTGGTCTTGTCTATTAGTCATAGCTTCAATGGAATTATTTATTAACTCTTTCTGTTCATTTGGGTTCTCTTTTCTCTTTATTTACATAATTTTTTATATTCTGAATTCTCTATCTGGCATCTTCTGCACCTCTGTTCCAATGAGTTATATTGTTATGGGGTTGTGAGGATTAGTTGTAGTTTTGGTGGACTTTTTCCCCATATTTTCAGTCATCTTAGAGACTTTGGAAAGAATAAGGAAAAATTATTTTGGTAAATTTTCTAATGGAGCTTTAGGCATTGTGTCCATCCCATCTGCCATCTTGAACCCTCCCTGAGAAACTTACAAAGTGATATAGAATCAAACTCTGAGAGATAAATGTGCCCACACATCCTGCCCCATCTTTTTTAGGTGACCAAGAGGTGAGCTTTGATCATAATAATAAACTCTCTGTCCAGGGCCATTCCCATCTGTCATTTTGAAACATATAATATAAGACTATAATGCACAATTAAACGTATAAAAAAGAAACATGTGACATATGAAAAAGAATGAATTTGAACTGAGCATGCTTAAGAATATGTGCACCTCCACATGTGAGGATGAGTGTGTCCTGCATGAATAGGTATGGCTTTATAAAAAAAATCCTTTCTTTGTCTTGCTTTGATTGCTTGGAGAAACTGCTTTGGGAATTATCACATGTGCTCTCTTTACCTTGCTGCAAGTAATAAACCTCTCCTTCACTCTCTTATCTCCTCTTTGTGCTCATCAGCTTTTCACTCACCAAGAGGTGAACCCATTCCATCCAATTACAGACTCATCCTTCAGGTCACCTAGTCTGAGAGTAGGTAAAGGAAGTTGGAGATCATTGATTCTGGTAACTTCTCTCCATTGACCTTTACACTAAAACCTCAACAAAAATACTGATATGAATGTGGGTAATGTATGATGTGATACGGTATATAATTTTCAGCAAATATTTACTTCCCTGTACCTCCCCTTCTCTGTTACAGTAAACTCTACTTTCAGCTATTCTCCCTGACTTTTGGAATGGTTATATGAATTTTATGGCAAATGGAATGTGAGGAAACATGATTTGAGTGAGATACTAAATTGCTTTCCTGTTTGGCATCCTTATTGTCCTCTTGCCATCTGCCATGAAAAGAACATCTGTTCTCAGATTGAGAGACAGGTAGAAACATCCCTATGGCCTGAAGCAAAGTCACCAGCTAACCCAAAGATAACAAGGTGAGAAAAAAATGTTTTCATATTCTTATAAATATTTGAGATACAGATGACTATGAGATGCAAGATAGGAGTTGTTTTGATACTCAGATTATAATAACTTTACTAAAATTCATGGGGTCAGGTAAATATCAACCAACTACTCCTACAATAAAACTATGTTATCTATCTCCCCAAAGCTCAGCATCTTAAAATGACAAGCATTTATTCTCATGAACCCATGGGTCTGTTGGAATAGTTCTGCAGCTCTAGACCAGATATGTCTTGTTGATTCCCTTTCAGGTTTAGCAGCTGGGTGGCTCTTCTTAGCACTACAGGTGTATGCGTTAACTAAGGTGGCACTGCTGCTCAGGTAGACTTATTTTGTGGTCCTCCTTGCAACAGTTGCATGGGCATGGATATAAGAATCAACTTAATCCATAAAATACTGAACAGAGTAAGGATGAGATTTTTTCCTCCATAAATGGGGAAATGAATGTCAGGTTCTCAAAATACCTATTGAAAGGGATCCAGAAATACTTGTTACTTTTAGTAACATAACTTTCTATAAAATTGTTCATTAGCTAATCTTCACATATTCAAGGCAGAAATAACAAAGGACAGATAGAAATATACAAGGATTCTTAAGGTTTACGCTTAGAACTTCCACATACCATTGTTCAAAGAAAGAAAGTCAAATGGACAATCCAGTAACTTAGAGGTCAAGGCCATGAAGGAGCCATGGAATGGGTGTGACTATGAGGAGGTGGGGGACAACAATATTGGGCCAATTATTCAGTATCATATTTTATATACCTCAATAGTATTCTCTTACAAAACACAGTGTATATTTATTTTTTCAAAATGTTAATACAAAATATCTAGCCTCTTTTAAAAGGGAATATTTACTTGTGATGCAGTGGGATAGTGTTTCTTAAATAAGACCATTGGTTGACCATTTGTTTAAGATATGTCTGAAAAGACTGAATATGTTCAGGGTAGTATGGCCATAGACCAAGTGATGTGTGCATGTATGAATGAATCACTTTGAATCTCACCATGATGTATAATTACAATGCATTCTTAAAAGCATTTAAAATAATAAATACAGTTTGAAAAAAATTTAAAATGTTCTTTTAGTTAAAAAAAAAGGTTTGTCTGAGATGCTTTTATATATGCTAAATCCCAGGTCCCATCTAGAATCTCTGAGAATGAGGCTTAGAATCTTCATTTCACATCCTTCCCCAAAATGATTCTAATGCAAAAATGTTTGAAAAATACGCCTCCCTGTGAGCTCACAAAATAATCCTCTTTTTTAGCCTGTGGCATCCACTACTTTTTTTTTCTTTTCGTATCTTACTTATCTCTCTCAGTGAATTTGTCACTCATCACTACCCAGAGCCCACGTTTCCTAGTGTCCAGTATAAGACTGCTAATCTTGCTGATACCAGCAGTGTCCTATCCTGATACTCCTAAAAATGCCAGCATAGTCCTGTGCTCTCTGGAGTACTCTGCCCAAACATATGTAACTGCATATCAAAGGCTATAAGTCGTATCTTGAAAAAAAAATGTAATAAAACTTCAAAGAAAGTTATTTTACTATTTACACAAAATCATTTCTATATGCTTTACTAGGAAGTCAATTTTAGAGATGTAAGTACAAATATTTGATCTTCTACTATATAAAACATAATTCCATTTCTAGTTTTTTTTAATAATATACAGAGATAGAATCTCAAAAACCTCACAGATAATAGTAAATTTACTGAGCATTCAAAAGTATATAATGACAGATATTTGGATTTTAGTGGATGCTCATATTCCTCATATTCTTTTAATTAGTTTCCATGTAGACATTTATTTTTAAAATTTTTATTGGTGCATTGTAATCATACATCATAATGATGTTCAGAGTGATAGAGAAATACATGCACACAGCACTTGGTGAGCTTCCCCCTACCTCCCACTCCACTTTGCTCCCCATCCCTGTACATGATATTGAGATTGGCATTGATAATTTTGTATACATACACCATGTTAATTGAAGATTTCCATGTAGTCACTTAAAGAAAACTCATCTTCAAGCCCTTGATAGAACTTCTTCAAACATGGTAAAGATTTAATCAGATCTAACCTTGTGTCTTCTTTAGAATAATCAATTAAAATCTCTTTAAGATTTTCTCTTGAGTAATTTGGGGAAAGGTTATCAATAATTTGTCACTCTTTAAAAGAATGTAAAAAAAAGTAAAAGAAAATCAGTTATCTAGATGGCCTACATAGCCACATATTTGGTAACTCAAACTCTTAATAATCTAGTAATTTTAATAGGTTTGGTATATTTAAGCAAGAGAATATTTGGATCTAGGTACGTAGTCTGTCAATGGACTTTCCTATACATTTACAAGGCAAAAGTGTATAAATAATGATCTTTTCAATTTCTTTCCTAGGAAGCTGTTCTGCAGTAGAGTCCCTTTGTCTATTCCAAGTGCTTAAATACATTCTCAACCCATACTTTATTGCTGCAATATAGAAGACAAATTTGTATTCCATTCTAAATTCTTCAGAGTGTGGAATAACTTGCCAGGAATCATAGTATTTTCCTCTATTCTTTTAATAGATGTTATCTTATGACTTTTAATCCAGCATTAATCCATTTACCAATTAGTAGATGAAATCTAATTGGGATGCACATGATAGTAATACTTTTGTGCCTGCTCACCTAATCTACAACAGGAAACGGAGTACATCATCCAATTACATGTTCTATTGTCTTGTTAGACACTACACATCATCTGCTTATTTCATCAAGGAAGTTTGTTCTCATTATGTACTTGGCAATAATTTTTAGTGCCAATCAACCTATCCTGAATTGCAATTGCACGCCCTTCAGTCTCGCCAAGCTTTGTATGCTACTTCAGAGACAAATTACACAATTTCTTCTCTATAATTTTGGTTAAGATTATGTGTGCATCAATTCTGAACTTTCTGAGTACTTATAAATTAATTTTGCATTTCATTCCATATGTCCAGAAGCTTAGTAATATTGAACAATCGAAATGCATATAGTTATCATTTGCTGATAAATAAGTCAAAATTATACATTTTTTCTACATAAATAAAGTGAATTCAGAAGCCCAACTGACTCATTTGTAGACTCTGATTTTCAGAACCCCAACCAATTAAAGCTACACCACTGCAATTGTTTCATTCTCCACTGTGCTCACCTGTAGCTCTCCCAACTGGCATATATCAGAGAAGCACCTTATTTTAATGGTGAATGCTCAAAAAAATCTCTCTATATATTTTTTGCCACTACAGAACTAAAAAGCCATTTTAACAGTTCTAACTGTAATACAGTGCACTGTTAAATAAATTCTTATAGTGGTATATTTGCACAAATTGCCCATATTGTTACTTACTGTGTCAAAATTCTATATACCCTAAAATAACTAGTAGCCTGCAAGGGTAATGAATATTCCCTATTCTCTCAAATGAAGAGTTTCTCCTATACTGTCAACTAATCGAGTAGCTATTTCTTTGGTGTCTGGGATTATCAAAGCTGTTTACTTGGTAAATTTTCCTGTTGCCTTAAAAAAATTCAGGAACTGATATCCTACTTCTTCTATCACCCAGCACTACTGCTCCCCCCTTTATCCAGTTATCTATGTCTGTAGCATCTTTCTTGTATCTTTATCTGTTGGAATTTGAGTCACCACTGAGCATAATAACCTTTGGAAACAAGTCATTCAGACATCTCAGAAATATTTCTTAATAGTGGAAGAAAAAATTCATTCTTCACTTTCACATATTTTACAGCATAAAATTGAAATTCTTTTTGCAGCAACCATACAGGGTTTTCTTTTTCCTCAAAGGACAATTAGAGCTAAAAATTCACTTTTGTATATGTGTTTGTTCTCTTGACATATTTTTCCATCTCCCACCTTCAACTTTTGAAGGAGAAAATTTTAGTGACTTCCTTTATGTACCTGGAAGCCGGTGAATTACCAAGAGTAAAATTCATAACACATAATAATTCATGGGCTGGAGATGTGGCTTAGTAGTAGAGTACTTGCCTAGCATGGGTGAGGCCCTAGGTTCCATTCCCAACACTGCCTAAAGAGAATCCATGAACATAAGCAGAAAAACATTAAATAATGTAGTTTAACATAGTTTCAATCCTGCAAGCTAAAAATTAATTAGAAGATTGTCCAGGCATTGGAATCACTTAAGATTTTTTAACGTGCTTTTATTGGTGCATTGGAGTCTTACATTGCAATGAATATCTATTTGATGTTAACATATATGCACACAGCTCTTAGTGCCCCCCGCCTCCCCCCACCCATATGAAGTACCAAGAATGATATTGGTATATTTTCACATGTACATATTGTTTATGATAGTAATTCCATTCTTTCTTGCCCTCCCCCTTCCCTTGTACCACTTCCCTTCTTCCGCTGAGGGTTCTCCATTATCAACTAGAGTCCCTTGTGTGACCCTACTACTCCTTAGGTTGCACATATTAATGAAAACATATGTCCCTTCTTTATTTGTGATTGACTGATCTCGCTTAACATAATGTTCTCCAGATCCTTCCACTTTCTTGCAAATGATGCTATTTTGTTCTTCTTTATTGCTGAGTAGAATTCCATTGTGTGTATTTCCCACAATTTTGTAATCCACTCATCTGTTGATGGACACCTAGGTTATGCATATATTACTGTAGTTTTCTGGTTTCAATCCCTTTGGTTTGATACCCAGTAGTGGTATAGCCGGGTCATATGGTGGGTCCATTCCCAGTTTTCTGAGGAATCTCCACACTGACCTCCATAGTGGTTGAACTAGTTTGCAATCACACCAGCAGTGTAGAAGAGACCCAGTTTCCCCACATCCTCGCCAACATTTGTTGTTGTTTGACTTCTTAATGATTGCCATTCTTATTGGGGTCAGATGAAATCTTAGAGTAGTTTTGATTTGCATCTCCCTGATTGCTAATGATGTTGAACATTTTTTCATGTATCTGTTGGCCATTTGTATCTCTTCTTTCCTGAAGTGTCTATTCATTTCAGCTGCCCACTTCTTGATCAGATTATTTGTTTTCTTAGTGTAGAGCCTTTTAAGTTCTTTGTATATCCTAGATATTAGATCTCTGTCAGAGGGATAGCTTGCAAATATCTTCTCCCATTCTGTAGGCTTTCTCTTTAGGCTCTTGATAGTTTCCTTTGATGAGCAGAAGCTTTGTAGTTTAATGCTATCCCACTTATTAATTCTTGTTTTAATTTCCTGTGCTTTGGAGGTCTTGTTGAGAAAGTTTCTACGTGTGCCTATATGTTGGAGTGTTGAACCTATGCCTTCTTCTAATAATTTCACAGTCTCTGGTCTAACTTCCAGGTCTTTAATCCATCTTGAGTTGACTCCTGTGCAGGGTAAGAGGTAAGGATTTAGTCCCATTTTTCTACAGGTAGATAACCAGTTTTCCCAGCACCATTTGTTGAAAAGACTGTCCTTTCTCCAACGTATGTGTTTGGCACCTTTGTCAAAAATCAATTGACTATAGGTTTGCGAACTTGTTTCTGTATCTTCTATTCTGTTCCACTGGTCTATGTGTCTGTTTTTGTGCCAATACCATGCTGTTTTTATTACTACAGCTCTATAGTACAATTTGAAATCAGGAATTGTTATGCCCCCTGCAAGATTCTTATTCCTGAGAATTGCTTTGGCTATTCTCGGTCTTTTGTTTTTCCATATGAAATTAATGAGTGATTTTTCTAGATCTGTGAAAAATGATGTTGGTATTTTGATAGGGATTGCGTTGATTCTGTAGATCATCACTTAAGATTTTTTTTGAGAAATATGTCATGAAACACCATTGCAATGGAGATAAACATAGGTATTATAGATATATTAAAGAGACAGTATCTTCCACAAAGTATAAAAAGTAAAAAATAAGTTTCTAAATCTATTATTTCATATCAGCTTCAATTGAATTTAACATCAGAAAATTTCAAAACATCTATAGATCAACCATCTTGAACCCAGGAATAGGGATAAGATAGGACATTCCCTTTGTCTTCAAGTGACTTACACCTAAAAAGAAACCAGATTACATACAGTAAGAACAAAATGAGAGTTTATGTCTCTATTATTCTGAACCTACTCAAAATTTGTAATCTCCAAAATAAATTCATTCATTACATATATATGCATTGAGCATCTACTATGTGCCAGTATTTATTTAAATCCTAAAAATAATAGGAAAGAAAACAAAAATCTCAATCTTGCATTGTAATTGCAGAAGATTATACAAACAAATAAATAAATTATATTTAACAGAAATGTAAAGCTAAGTCCAGGGCGAGGATAAAGCAAGTTAGGGAATAGTGGGGTGGTGGGGGGGTACAGGGGCCACAGAAATGTTTTTACAGAGAGTGTCCAGAAAAAGCCTCTCAGATAAGGTAACTTGGAGAAGAAAACTAACAGAAATGAAGTCTTGAGACATGTGGACATCTGGACAAAAGGTGATTGAAGACAAATAGCAAGGCTGATGACCTTGAACTGAGAATACCATGTTCTCACGGAAGAACAAGGAAGCTGATATAGCAGATACAGCAAGGGTGGAGCATACCACATGGTCAGTGGAAGATCAAATAATAAATGCCTTTTTGGATCTTACTCCAAGTGAAATTGAACCTATTGGAGTGCTCAATCCTAGGAATAAGCTAATCTGAAGTCAGAATTTTAACAGAATCCCTCTGACTGCTGTGTGGCAAATAGACTATAGAAGAAACATCTGAGTCCCATGAAGAGATAGAAAGGAAAAACAGTAATTTGAACTGTGGGCATTTACTAGAGAGATTTATTATCTTGGAATCAATGAGAGGAGAGTAATATAATGAGGTAAAAGGACCCCTAAAATGGGGCAGACCTAAGGGAAAACATACTTGGAAGCTCCCCACTCCCACCAGTAGAATTCAGACCTGTAGAAAAAGATGTGGTTGCAGTTAACTGGACGGCTGATAAACTCAGTGGGTTGTCAGGGAAAGGACGGGCCAAGTGGTAACGAAACCCTCTGAGACACAAACATAGCCGGTGGGAAGTGTGCGGGGAGAGACTGGGGCAGCTGTAGGTACCAGGCCTGCAACCTGCCACATCCATATTGGAAGGGAAGAATCACAGTGGTGACCAGGCCTGGATGAGTACATGACTGGGAAGAGCACCACCAGATGTCCTCATGCTCACACACGACTCACAAGCATGCTGCAGATACAAGCAAAGGCAAAACACAGTATTTGGGAATTAAAAAAAAAAGTCCCCTTTCTTCTATAATGTCTCCCCAGCATCCTCTACTGAAAGATTTATGTCATGCTCAACATGAGGGAGAAATGCCTAACCAGTTCAGGATGTTTCCACAGGTATTGAAGAGTAGATTCGGAGCTGAAATGCATTAAACATTTAACTGTTACAAGAAGATGGGGGGATTGGGATAATTTTTGGAAACAACAGGTATTGGCTTGAATCCTGGTGGGAATGATGCCAGTAACAGGGAAAGTTTGATTATGCACGTATTTTGGAAGTAGAAACAAAAGAATTTGCTGATAAAAATACAATAGAAAAAGAGACAATTTTTATCTGCTCAAGTGGAATGATGGTATGCTTAATTTATAGTGAAGGATGATTATGGGAGAAGAAGCATTGAAGGGACAAGATTGGACATACCAGAGGTGAGATATTGAATAGACATATAGATCAAGATATTGGGTAGGTAAAGCAGTTGCGTGTAAATTGGTAGTTCAGAAGACAGGTTTAAACTGGATATGAAAACATACACATCAACAAAAGTAGGGATTATTTAAGGGCAAAAATGAAATGTTCGATGTAAATAGAGAAGAAAACAGTCACCAAGATTAAGCTTAGAAACACTAAAATTTTAGAAGGTGAGAACAGTTGTTAAGAGGCTCTTGAGCGAAATGGCAGCGTGGCATGGCAGTGCTCAGCGCAACTCTTGATTTAGAACGGAATACAAAGTCATCACTCTACAGTGTACTTTTCAGTCACATTCAGCTGTCCCACTGCAGGTGCAGAAACAGCCTTTGATGTAAAAGTAATACTAATTAGGCAAAATGATCATCTTCGCACATTAAGTGAGCTGATGTCAGAGACTGTAAATTACAATCATGCCTACAACAGAGAGTGAGTAGCATGCCCCAATCTAAAGGATCTTTCTTCTCCAGCATTATTGTTTCCATTTGTCTTCCCAGGAAGAAAATGGCTTAGACTTCTCTTTTGTTTCTTATTATCTGTTACTATGTGATGTAGAGTTTCCTTTCATCTAAGACATAATTACTGCCCACAATTTCAAAAACTGGGAAAAATAGTGTTTGTAGAAGTGAATATATACTTACATGAGATCAATTATGCTTTGTCAACAGTGAGACAAGATTTGAGAATAGTACTATAATTGCTGATACTTTGTTTGAAATAGTACTGGTGTTCTCCATTTACCACTTTTACTCCTCCTTAATCCCAGAACTGATGTATCACCCAACCTTTTCTTTGCATCCTTCTGGTCAAGAGGCTTCCCTCTGTAACTGCTTCACCTGGATCCCTCGCCTTTATTAATATAATCATTTCTTGATTTGCTAATATTTTAAAATGAGGATCTGCTATTATTTATAAGTACTTATTAACTTCTAAGTTAACAATTGAGTGCTAGGTAAGAAACTACAATTGGAATAACATTTGAAAGTTAATAAATTGGAACTAGATGTTGACCATTAGTAAGAAAAATGGATCAAGATAGACATTTTCAAATATATTAAGGTGTAGTTTTTGCCTGTAAATAACAAATAACTCAAAATGCAGTGGTTGAAATGCATTGAAAATTTTTAAAATAAAATGCAAACTATATATTTTATAGTTAAGAATTAACAATAAACTCAGATAAATGCTTAGCAATTTCAAGTAATAAGGCTAGTATGGATATTAAAAATGGTAAAAATACACAAGTCTATTAAAGAATGCAGACACTTTCAGTAAAGAAAGGTTAAACAGTTTTGAGGATGAGGAACTGATTGGAGCAAAGGAATACAGCCATGCAAATTAAGTATTATTTACTGAATAGTGGGTGTTCTAAATCAACCTGAGCATGAAAAATTATAAAGAGTATGAAAGATTATATTCAAAAAGAGTTTCTAAATCACCCTAAGCTAGAGGTTATAAGGTTGTATTTAAAGAAGCATTTAGAAAGTTACTTTAAGGCTAGAACTTAAAGAACCATACAGAGAAAATTTATTTTTTTGTGATTTCTTTAACATAGGAGAGACTTAATACAAATAAGAGAAATGTAGGTGAAGAAAAACTATTGGAAGGCTTTCAAAATAGTTCAAGAAATAGATATTAAAGCCATGGGCCCTGGCACAAAGCAGTTAGCATGGATATGAAAGAAACACTTCAGAATCAAAACAAATTGATTTGTCATTAATTGAGCACAGGAGATAAGAGAAGATAAAAATAAAAGATTTATCTAAATTTCTCACTGACATAACTGAAGTGTAATAATCCCTTTCCTGGCTTCTCTATTAAGTATTCTGATGACCTTTGTGCTATTTCTCACAATTGTAGCTAATTAAATATTTCTGGTTCTCATTTCCTTTTTAAATTCTTTTCCACTATAAGACAGCACGCTCCCTGGAAATAATGGGCCTTGTCTCTTTTTTTCCCTGTTTTATTCTCAGCACTTAGCCCAGAAATGGGCATATAGAACCCACTTACATTTATTTGTAAAATAAATACATGAAGGGAAGTAAAATAATGAGCATAATTCTGAGGAGAAAATTTTGTGAAAAACCTTAGAAGTTTGGTATCTGATACACAGACTTTAAGATATTGTTGATCATTCAGCAGAAATAGGTCTGCAGGTTCCTGTATCTCATATTCACTGATATTCAAAAGTATATTATTTAGCTGGGTATGATGGCTGGCACACACCTGTAATCCCAGGACTTGGGAGGCTGAGACAGGAGAATCACAGATTCCAGGCCAGCCTCAGTAAACTAGCAAGACATATACCAAAAAAAAAAGAATTATATGATTTAGCACTTACTACATACTAGACACTGGTTTAAAAATTGGAAATACAATAGCAAAAAAGACTTAAAAATTCCTGTCTTAATGGAATTTATATTCAATGGCTCTATAGCTTATTTTCTCTTTTTCTATCCTATTATCTCCAAATAGAAAATAAAACAAGTTTTAATTTCTTGCATATGTTCTTAAAATCTTCTCCTGACTGCATAACTTTCTCCAGCTACTGATACATTTCCCTGCCTTCCTTTATGGAAGGTATTTTATGTACCCTCTGCAAGGTTTATCTATGGCTGAATAATAAACTATGCCAAAATGATTGGCATAAAACAGTGGTTCTTAAAGACCACAACTCCACAGTCAGATCAGCATCTCTACAGATCTGGACTGGACCAATTCATATTTATCTAGTAAATCTGCTAAACCTCCCAGGTCTGGCTTGTGGAGACAGGCCTCATTGGCTCAGGGCACTAGAATACCAAGCCAAAGTGTGCCAGGCCTTTTGAGGTATATTCTCAGAGTTGACATAAAGACACGTTTTCTATAATCTACTGATAAGGCACGCCCATAATTGAGGGTAAGGAAGACTCCTCATCCTACAGGAAGGCCTGAAAAAAATCACATTTCAAGAAGACATGGACACAGGGAGGAAAATATTGTAGCATTTTCTAAAGAATCTACCACATCTTTAATACCATACAGGGTGAGACAGATTCCATATCATGAATCATGGGCTAAGGAGGAGCAGGCATTACTGGGGAATGGGGAAGCTTACAAGACTAGGCTTAGCACGAGGAGCGAGGGTAGCAGTCCACCATGCTGTCCTCATTCCTCAGTACTGTGTCAGGTCCTAGATCAATGTACTTGCCATGCAGACTAGATATGTGCTTCAGTGGATGGACATTGCCCTCCTATATTTTGTATTTTTCTCAATACAGCCTAATGAAGTGGCTTTCTCAATAGGGATATAAATAGAAAAAATTGGTGCCATTATATTTGAATTTTAATCACTTGTAGAATTCTAGATGGGATCCATAGGATAGGACAATAAAGTCATCCTATTAGAAGAAGAGAAGAAGAAAGTGGGTTTTTGTTG
This sequence comes from Glis glis, assembly GCA_004027185.1. Taxonomy (NCBI): domain Eukaryota; kingdom Metazoa; phylum Chordata; class Mammalia; order Rodentia; family Gliridae; genus Glis; species Glis glis. The sequence continues at coordinate 10,032 of PVJS01015738.1, read as the reverse complement.
TCATTCTTGTTTTTATTTTTTGGTACTGGGGACCTAATTCAGGGGCATTCTATCTCCAAGATACACCCCCATCCATTTTAAGTTTTTATTTAGAAACAGGGTCTGCCTGAGTTGCTGAGGCTGGCCTTGGACCCCTGTCCCAGCCTCTCAAGTACTGGGATGACAGCACTTGGCTCCAAGTCACTTGTTTTTGCTGATTTTCTACTTTTGTACTTTCTAATTTTCATATTTTCATTAACCATTGGAGAGACCTCGGGCTCAGTCCATGGGTGCTGATTATTCTATATTCCTATTCTCTTTAGATTCATTAAGTCTAAAGGTTTTAAATACCCTATGATCTCTGACATTTCCCACATTTATATCTCTAGATGTGACTTCTTGCTTACAGACTTAAATATTCAACTGTCTTCTTGACACTTCTCCTTGAATAGAAAAAAGGCATCTTGAATTTACAATTCTCAAAAGTAAGCTCCATATAGCCTTCAAACTGTCTTCTTTCCTATCTTAGTAAATAGTTACTCCATTATTCCAATTGTCTGGTGCAAAACAAGGCTGCTAAGAAACATGCTTAAAACTTGTTGGAAAAGAATATTACAATCTTATTTTTTTAAAAAAAAACCTCTTACCTTACATTCTTATGTTCACAAATTTTTGGTTGTTTGTTCGCTTGTGTTGGTATCTTAAACTCCTTATCTTACTCTACTCTAACTCTGACCTCTTTTAGAAATTCACCCTTGTGTTTTCAACTGATCATTAGACATCTCTACCTGCTTTTACTGGCTTTATTTCAAACTGTGTGTGTATAACTGAATTCTTCATCTTGGATTTCAAGGAGCCATGGCGCCTATTCTATGGCAATGTCATCACTATTTTCAAATTTTTAAATATTATTCACCTTCATCTTACTGTATTATTTATATGACTTTTCTCCCATATCATGATGAAAGTTTTATAAGGGCAATGTATATCTAATTCCTTTTGACATGTTTCAGAATTCTTAGCATTATGACTTACAAAAAGGAGATACTCAATAAATATTTATGGAACACACAATATTATGGATAAATTATGGATATTTATTGTAGATAGTATAATATCTTTTTGTATACCCTATTATGAAACTAAAGTAACCAACTACTATATTGCAAGGAGAACCAATGAATATTTAAATATACAGTAGAGACAAGAAGAGGTAAAATCTCAAATTCCTGGATCAGTGAAGACGCAGTAACCTTTCCATTCTCCCCCTTATTATTCCATACTTCAATGAAGTCTGGCCACAAATGTGAATATGGTCTCTGATATGGCTTGATGGGACAATTAAGATCAGTGCTAAGGCCAGACTAGAATCAGGCCTAATAGTGGAACTAATAGTGGCAGAGCAGCATCTTTCAACCTTTCTTTCTTCAATCCATAGTAATATTCACCTAAACTTTGCAATTCTGGTGGCACAGCAAGATCATACTAGCTAGAAAAAAAGCCAGATCAAGAATAGCACAGCTAAAAAGAGATAAAATTGGGTTATGCCAGCAAGATCACTGAACAGACTTACCTAGAGCAGATCAAAACAAAGGAAAAACAACAGCTGTTCAACTGGGGGGTTTGAGCAGAGTAGCAGGGTGCCAGAGTACAGTGGGGATGTGTCAGACACATTGAATAGCACTGAGGCGTTTGATGGCTGTATGAAGCAGGGAACTAGCCATACAGCATCTATCATCCTGCCTTTCCTGCTGTGATCAAACTTTAACCAAGACAGACTTTCCTTAGCAGGTGAAGAGTAAGCAAGAAGACCCCTTGAGTTCCCACTAATGCCATGGGCACTTAAAGTACTTGGTGAGGGAAAAGCCTACAGCCTTCATAAGGCCTGGCCCAATTAGAAGTGCTGCCAGGGAATCTGCACTGCTGTAGGAAAGAGGTCCTCCCACAGTGTGTTCCCGCTGACAATGCCCCCACTGCACAGGCTATTTTGAGGGCAGGCCAACCTATAATCTCCACTTGAGAGAACTGCATCCTAGTTGGCAGAGCAATCCCAAAAGTTCCTGCAGCCTAGGCCACTGAGACATTTGTGGGCCTAGCTGGCATTTATTTAAGCTGAAAAAGACATTGCATTACACTGCTGTGCACACCCAGAACCAAAGCCAATACATCCTACTCGATCAGTACCTTGGGGCATGTCTCCAGAAGAAAGTCTTTTACTACAAAATCCACCCAGTAAAATTGGCACAATGATATCACTAGATGTACAAATATCAATGTAAGGACACTGAAGGATTAAAATAGAAAGGTACCGCAAACCCTTCAAAGGAACACAATAACTTTCTGGCAATGGACCCCAAAGTAAAAACGAAAATGACAAATCACCTGAAAAACAATTTAAATGATAATTTTATAGAAACTCAATAGGATACAGAGAATAGATAGTTAATTCAAATAAAATTAGGAAGATTTATGATCTGAATGAGAAATTAAGCAAAGAAAATAGTAATCAAACCAATAAAAGCACATTAAAAATATCCAAATGATATTTTTGAAGCTACATAACTGAGTAAATGAAAATTTAAAATACAGTGGAGAGCCGGCCATGGTGGCACATATACACCTGTAATCCCAGCACTTGGGAGGCTGAGACATGTGGATGGCAGGCCCAAGGCCAGCCTCAGCAACTCAGTGAGACCCCATTTTAAAACAACAACAAAAAATAGGTCTGGGGGTATAGCTCAGAGACAGAATGCCTCTGGGTTCAACCTTCAGTACAGAAAAGAAAAGACAAGACAATGGCCTCAGAAACAGACTAGAACAAATAGAGGAAAGAATTTCTGATCTTGAAGACAGGTCTTTTGGAATATCTGAGTGAGGCACCAAAATTAAAAATATCAAAGTACCATACAATAATTGTGGAAAACAATTTATACAAAAATGCATTATACATGTTCCAGAAGGAGAATAAAAGGGAAAAAAAACCAGAAAACCTACTCAATGAAGTAGTAGCTAAAATCCAAATCTTAGGAAAATTATGAACATCCAGGTCTCAAGAAGCTCAAAGGATACCTAAATATTTAATCAAAAAGTCTCTCATGTATATAATAGTTGAACTTTCAAAAGCCCAGATAAAGAATTCTAAAACTATCAAAGGGAAAAACGTCAAGTCACAAATAACAGGATCCCAATTAAACTAACAGCTTATTTCTTAGCATAAACTTCACATTCAGGGGAAAATGAGATGATATTTTCAAAGTTCTGAAAGAGAAAAATCACTAACCAAGAATACTATACCCAGAAAAGCCATCCTTCAGAAATCTGTTGGCATCTATAGCCAACAGATCTTCAAAAAAGACAACAAAAAAATGTGCATTGGAAAAAAAATCATCTCCTCAGTAAATTGCACTGGGAAAATTGGTTATCTATGTGCAGAAGAATAAAACTAGACACCTATTTCTCATTGAATAGAAAAATCAACTCGAATCAATTGAAGACCTAAAACTATGAAAACATAGAAGAAAACATAGGGGGACCACTTCAAGACATCAAGATAGGGAATTACTTGCTTGGATAGGACCTCAAAAGCACAGGCAACAAAAGCAAACATAGGCCAATGGTATATTATCAAACTAAGTAACTACTGCATCACAAAGGGAATAATAAAGTGAACAGACAACCTGCAGAATGGGAGAAAATATTTAAAAACTATTCATCTGACAGGGATTAATATTCATGATGTAAAAGGAACTTAAATATTGCAAGAGGAAAAATACCAAATTATATGATCTAAAAATGGGAAAGTGATCTGAATAGATATTTCTTAAAAGAAGATATACATTTTGGGTCAAAAAATCTAATAATTTCTGGATTTTAAAAACCTCATCATATCTACACTCAAGGTATACAATTTATTTTTCTTTCAACTTGAAATGATTGGTGTCAAAAGGATGATGGCAGGACAATCACATCATAACAGAATTCTCTGTTCCCTAAGACACCATAGGGCAAGTTATTAACATCTCTGGGGCTGAAAGAAAGGGAGCATTCATCCTAATCGCCCCATAAGGTCCTCATCACATTTCTCTTATTTAATTATTTTTAAACTTTTATTGGTGCATTGTAATTATACATCACAGTGAGGTTCAAAGTGATGCAAACAGGGCTTGGTGTATTTCCTTCAGCATCCCTCCCTGCTCCCCTCTCCTCCTCCCTCCCTGTACATGTTAGTGAGATCGGTAGTGGTACCTTCATATATGGACATAGCATTATTTGAAATGTTTCCTTTCTTTATCCTCCTTTTTCCTCCTCCCCACCTTCCTCCCCTAATCCCTTCCATTATCCTACTGCTCTCCTCATTTATCTAAAGTTGCTTTTTTCCCCCTATTTTCTCTCTACCTTCCACATATGAGAGAAAACACATGACCTTTGACTTTCTAAAACTGGCTTATCTCTCTTAGCATAATATTCTTTAGGTCCTTCCATTTCCTTGCAAATGACATAATTTTGTTCTTTTTATGTCTGAGTAAAACTCCATTGTATATATATACCACACTTTATTTATCAATGAAAAAAACATTGAAGCCTCCTACAAAATTTAATTTCTAAACAAACATCAGCCTCCACAACCCACTGAAGCTAAAAAAAAACCCTTTTATAGTCCTTATTCTTCTTATTAAAGTGGAAAAGGTCCTAGAGGTCCAAAGGCCCACCCCCATCCATAATCCAGTCATTTCTTGCTGCGATCTCCCAAGGAGCCATTGTGAGGGAGTCTAAGCACAGGCTATATAAGGCCCTCGCAAAGGGTGTTTTTTGTCCACAAGTACAGGGAGCTCTTGCTGGTGACCTGTCGGAATCACTGCTTGTTTGGCAGTTTGGTGGCTTTGGATCTGATTTGTTGGTTTGAGCTTTTGGCTTTGTTGTTTTGTGTGTTTGGTTGTTATTTTTGTTTGTTGTTTTGTTTTGTTTTGTTTTTAGCTAGTATCGTTAGTTGCTATTGCAGCTTTCAATGTACAGTGCTAGGAGAGAGTTGTAAGGTAATGCCAGGCCTCGCTGCAGGGATAGCCTCATGGATGATTATATGATCCTGAGGGACATGGGCAAGGACGGTTTTGCCCCGGTCAGACTGGCCTGCCATATCCTCACTGGGATGGAGGTGGCTGTGAAGGTCAAGTCTACATTTAGTGATAACCCTTTCATTGGATCTGAAATGGATACCTTGAGGACAGTGGAGCACCCGAATGTGGTTCAGCTGTTTGAGATCATAGACACGGCCAAATAAGTCTACCTGGCGATGGAGCATGTGACCGGAGGGCTGCTGCTGCACCACCTCTGGGAGTTTGCTGGCTTGGAGGAGGAGGAGGCCCAGAGGGTGCTCAGGCAGGTCCTATGTGCGGTTCAATATTGTCACGAGAAAGGCACCATGCACAGGGACCTGAAGCCAGAGAACAGCCTCCTGCACATGGAAGGAAATGTCAGTCATTGACTCTGGGCTGAGCTGCCGTTTCACTGCTGGGGAGAAGCCGAATTCCTTCTGTGGTACTTCACAGTACTGTGCCTCAGAGATCTAAGAGGGCCAAGAATATGGCCCTGAGGTAGACATCTGGAGCCTGAGTATCCTCCTCTACTTTATGCTGGTAGCCTGCCTCCCGTTCAATGCCACTACCTTGGAGCAACTGAAGGAGCAGGTGCTACAGGGAAGGTACTTGGTGCCCCCTCACATTTCTGCCTAGGCACAAAGCCTCATCCATCACTTACTGACTGTTGATCAGAAGTTCAGGCCCACAGCCACAGAAATCCTGGGGCACCAGTGGCTGAGACATTTACCTACTCCTAGCAAGCTGCTCCCCAAATGCTGAAACCCCACAATCCTGAGAGTTATGAGTTGCCTGGGTTACAACCCATACAAGACCCGGCTTTCAGTGTCAAACAGGACTTTTGACAATGCCATGGCTACCTACCTGCTGATCAACGCCAGGCAAGCCGTGGCACAGGGTGCACATTCCAGGCTGAGTCCAATCTTTCTGCCTCCCTTCTACTGCCAAGGAGGAGAGCCAGCAAGCCTGGCCTTTGTGCCTTGAGGTTTGTGCCCTCTAAGTACCCACTAGCTAAGGAGGACACACAATCAGGGCATAAGGGCAGCAGAAGAGACAGCCTGCCTACCATTCCTCTGAGCTGCCCAGTGAAGAGGACCCCTACTCCCAGTGGAGTCCCCCAGCGTGGCCTTGAGCCCCCCCCCCCGGCCAGCCCCTCCAAAAGCAGCAGCACAGAGGAGGCAGAGGAAAGCTGGTCCTCCCAGGGACCAGAAGAAAAAGCTTCCCCCTGCATCCAGCAAACACAGCCTGCCTTCAGTACCTGTGATGACAGGAAGGGCTGGATGAGGATCACCAGAAGGATTTTTAGCCTTATCATTTGAACATGTTGCTGCTGTGTGCTAGCCCCCGGAGCCAACAAAGTCACTCCAGAGAAAGGGGGCAGAGGTGCCCCAGATTATTCAACAACAAAATTGCTCCAGAGAAATCAGAAATTGCTCCAGAGAAATTGCTCCAGAGATGAGGTGGATGAAACTAACTCCTTGGATCGTGACTTCAGCCAGAGTGGACTCAGTTGAAGGATCAGTTGCTCCAGCTGCCAGCAGCCAACTGCCGCAGGCTTCTCCATACAGATTCTTGTCCAGAGGCCTCCACTTGAGAGAAACCAGAGGCTGTTTTCCCAGGAATCTCCCCTTTTCTCTGAGATGATTTATTTGTTTATTTTTTGTTTGTTTGTTTGTTTATTATTTTATTTATTTATTTTCAGTACTGGGGATTGAATCCAGGGGCATTCTACCTCCAAGCTACACCCCCAGCCTTCTTTTTTATTCTTTTTTTTGTGTGCTCCCAGGGATTGAATGCAGGGGCTTTCTACCTCCGCGCTACACCCCCGGCCCTATTTTTTATACTTTATTTTTGAAACCGGGTCTCACGAAGTTGCGGAGGTTCTCACTAAGGAGAGAGAGAGAGAGAGAGAGAGAGACAAGGAGAGAGATAGAGAGACAGGGAGGGAGAGAGAGAGAGAGAGAGAGAGAGAGAGAGAGAGTTCGTGCGCTCGTGCGCGAGTTGAGGCTGGCCGTGAACCCGGATCCTCCGGTCTCTGCCTCCCAAAGTACTGGGATTACAAGCGTGCACCACCACGCCCGGCTTTTTATTCTTTATTTTTGAAACAGGGTCTCACTAAGTTGTGGAGAGCCTCACTAAGTAGCTGAAGCTGGCCGCGAACCTGCGATCTTCCTGTCTCAGCCTCCCAAGTGGATTACAAGAGTGCACCACCACGCCCGGCTCATTCCCTGAGATGATTCTTAATACATTTGCTTTTCTTTTAATAACAGTGAGATGTTTCTTAATCAATTTGATTTTCCCATGAATCTTATAATGATAGTGGTGCTCCTGAAAGATGATCATTAAAAAAATAAACTTCACCAAATTTATTAATGTCCATTCTGTTATGTCTATTTTTGTACTTTTCTCTTTAAAGCTTTTGCTTTGTGTTTGTTTTGTTTTTGTTATAAACTCCATGAAATATTTTTAGGATTCTCCACAGATTTCATGTAGCTACCTATTGGCAGCTTCTTAATTTGGTACTTGTTCAGATCATTAGACATTACATGCTCTATCTTGGGACTATCACTAACATCTTAGCGATTGTGAGTTCAAATACAAAGAATTGGCAAAAACTCCCTAACATACCTAAAAAGTTTTAAAGTTACATTTCTGCTCATCTAATACATAATATCTTCTTAGCCATTAAAGTTATTCTTTTGGATAAAGGTAATATATTCAAAAATATTGGGACCAAAAATGCACTTGTTTCTTGCCCATATATATATAGAGAGAGAGATGTATATTTTTTTAATTTGGTGTTTGTTTATTTTGGATACATTGATAATAGATTTGCTGAGCAGTTTTAATGTTACTTATTTTTTTAATAAAACGTATTGTTAAAGGGCAAAAAAACTTAATAAAAATTCTCAACTCTTTGGGTTGGGAGTAGAGATAAGTAAAATATAAGATGCCTTCTTCAGTGTAAATTTCAGATAAGGAATAAATTTAAAAAAAAAACATTTCATAGTGAGTGAGTGGCAGCGCTTGGGAATGTCAATGAAGGCGCTAAGGTTTCAAGCCAATTCAAGCCAAGGAGACAGAGGAGACTGTCATTGAATATAAACAGGGAGGCCATAAATAAGTTTAGTGATAATCCCTTCATTGGGTCTGAAATGGATATCATGAGGACAGTGGAACACAGGAACATGGTCTAGCTGTTTGAGATCATAGACATGGCTGAATATGTCTACCTTGTGATGGGTCGTGTGAATGGAAGGGCTGCTGCTGCACCACATATCTGTGAGTCTGCTGGAGTGGACTTAGCTGCAGGATGAGGTGCTCCAACTGCTGTGGCTTCTCCACACAGATTCAAGTCAAGAGGCCCCCACCTGGGAGAAACCTGAGACTATTTTCCCTGGGAAACTCCCCTTCCCCTAAGATGATTCTTAATAAATTTGCTTTTCTTATAAAAAATATACAAGTGGCCATGCATATATGAACAAATGCTCAACATCACTAGTCATCAGGAAAATGCAAATCAAAACCACAAGGAGATATCATCTCAGCCCACATAAAATGAATATAATCAAGAAGACAAAATAGCAAATGCTGCTAAAGATGCAGAGAGGGAACTCTTACACCCTATTGTTAGTTGTAGCCATTATGGGAAACAGTCTCGAGGTTCCTAAAAAGCTAAGCACAGAACTACCAAATAATCCAAGCATCCCCCTAAAGAGTAGAAATCCCAAGGAAATCAATATATCAAAGAGCTCTTTGCACTCCCATTAGTAATAGACAACATATAGAATTAACTGAGGTGAATATTAATGAATAAATAAAAATGTGGTATGCACACAATGAGATATTATTCAGACAAAAATGTATGAAATCATGCCATTTATGGCAACAAGGATGGAACTGAAGGATCTTAGGTTAAGTGAGTTTAGACAAGTACCACATATTCTTGCTCATATATAGAAGCTAAATCGCAGATGTGGAGAGTAGAATCATGGTTACTAGTGGGCAGGAGTGGCAGCAGGGAGGTAGGATAGGAAGAACTTGGATAAAAGGTACCAAAATACACTTACCTAGGAAGAATAAGCTCAAGTGTTCAATAGCACAGTAGGATGACTAAAGTTCACATAATTTAGTATATAGTTTCCAAAGAACTAGAAGAAAGGATTTTTCATTCAGCCTTTTCATTACTGTGACCTGAAATAGCATAATACCATATGACAACAACTTACTTAGAGGAAGATTTATTTGCTTACAGATCCAGAGATTTATATATATATATATATATATATATATATATATACTGAAAATATATTCCATTATACACTAGCTGAGCAGGAACTAGGGCTATAGGTCCTTAGGACGTGGTGGTGGGGATTAGAGAGAGAGAGAGAGCAAAAGTCAGAAAGAGTCAGAGCGGGAAGCTGCATCTGGGTGGGGCTGGACACACACACACACACACACACACACACACACACACACACACACACTGTACCCAGCCAGGCCCCCAGGGTACCACCTCAGAGTATGGCTGCCTCCTGTGCATGAGGTATGGAGGACATCTGATATTCAAACTATAACAAAGGTGTTTGAAAGTTTCCAATATGAAGAAATGATAGATGTTTAAGAATATGGAAATGTTATTTATCCAGATTTGATCATTATATATTCTACATATATAGAATTATCAATCTGTACCTTATAAATATTAAAAATTATATGTCAATTATAAAGTGATGAGAGAGAGTGTTCTGTCAATACCAGGTGTATTGGACAGGGTTCTCTAGATTAACAGAATACACAGAATGAGTATATTTAAAAAAAAAGGATTTATCAGATGGCTTACAGTTTGCAGCAATGTAGTCCCAGGTTCTGACTGCACGTGGAGGGTCAGAGGAACCAGTAGCTGGTCGAACGGTCTAAGAGCTGGAGTCTTAGGATCGGAGCAACCACTAATTCAGTC
>PVJS01015737.1:23637-38557 GCA_004027185.1 Glis glis | reverse complement strand
TTCATTCCATTATGGTCTGAAAATACGCAGGGGATTATGTCACATTTCTTGAATTTGCTAGTACTTGCTTTGTGGCCTAGGATATGGTCTATTTTAGAGAAGGTTCCATGAGCAGCAGAAAAAAATGTGAATTCGGCTGTAGTTGGGTGAAATATTCTGTATATGTCTAGTAGGTCTATTTGACCTATGGTGTTCCGTAGGTCTGAGGCATCTTTACTGACCCTTAGTCTTGAAGATCGGTCGAGTGGTGTGAGTGGAGTGTTGAAGTCTCCCAATATTATTGTACTGGGATCTATGTGTGACTTAAAGTCATGAAGAATTTGTTTTATGAAAGTGGTCGCGCCTATATTTGGGACATAAATGTTGACTATCGTTATATCCTCTTGTTGGATTGTTCCTTTTACTAGTAAAAAGTGACCTTCTTTGTCTCTTCTGATAAGTTTAGGCTTGAAATCTAATTTGTCTGATATCATAGTTGCTACTCCTGCTTGTCTTCGTGTTCCACTGGCGTAGATTACCTTGCTCCAGCCTTTTACTTTTAGTTTGTGAGTGTCTTTACTTGTAAGGTGTGTTTCTTGTAAGCAGCATATAGATGGATTGAGATTTTTGATCCATTTTGCCACCTTATGTCTTTTGATTGGGGAATTGAGTCCATTTATATTCAGCGTGGTTATTGAGAGATGGTTCTTAATTCCTAACATTTTGAGTTTTGACTTCTGTTTGAAGTAGTGTTTCCCCCCCTTTTCTTAGTTGGCTGTTTGATGGGGATTATTGTTTCTTTGGTTCTGGCGTTTATTCATTGTCTCTTCTTTATAATTAATCTCTTTGAGTACTTTTTCTAGTGTTGGTTTGGCTGACATAAATTCTTTCAGCTTCTGTTTGTCTTGGAAGGTTTTTATTTCCCCATCAACTTTTATAGATATCTTTGCTGGATAGGTAAATCTTGGTTGGAAGTTGTTTTCTCTCAGAGTTTGAAATACGTCACCGCAGGCCCTCCTGGCTTTTATGACATGGTTTGGAAGGTCAGGGGTAATTCTTATTGTTTTGCCTCTGTATGTTACTTGGCTTTTTTCTCTGGCTGCCTTTAAGATTCTCTCCTTGGCCTCTACGTTAGTCAATTTGACTATTATGTGTCGTGGTGAACCTCTTCTCTGATCTTGTCTGTTCAGGGTTCTATATGTTTCTTGTACCTGGGTGTCGACCTCCCTTTCTATGTTTGGGAAATTTTCCAATATTACCTCTCTGAAAAGATTGTTTATTCCTCTGGTTTCAGCCTCTATTCCCTCTTCTATGCCTATTATTCTTAGGTTTGCTCTTTTCAAGTTGGCTGAGATCTCTTCAATGTCCAATTCATGCTGTCAAATTGTTTTTTCTATATTATGTACGATGCGTTCACTTTTGGAGTGGTCATCTTCTAAGAGTGAAATTCTATTTTCCATGTGTTCTAGTCTATTGTTAATAGATTGTATTGATACTTTCATTTCAATTATTGCATCCTTAACTTCCTTCAAAGCTTCTATTTGATTCCTGTTTTGGGTGTCAGATTCTTTGCTTATTTGATCCTTCATTTGTTTCAAGCTCTCTCTGAATTCTTTTCGGAAATCCTGAATCATTTCTACTACTAAAGTTCTGAATTGTCCTTCTGGCAATCCCTGCATTTCTGTGGTAACGGGTTCTATTGGTGTGGAGTTGTGGGGGCTCATTGTTTCTTTGTTGTTTCTCCTTCCCATGATTTCAGGTTTCTTAAGTTTATATCTTTGTTGCCTTTGGTATCTCTCTCTTAGTCTGTGAGTTTCCTGTGCTTAGTCACTCTCCCTGTATAGTCACCTCTTCTGGATGTAGATATTTATTGCTAGGTGTGTCTTGAAGGTGGCTAGCCTCTCCTGTGTGGTTATTCCTAGCTTTCTATTTTGTGTTTATCAATATGTTCTTCAATATTTGTGTCCTCTGTCACTCCACTGTTGTTCTGCCAGTAGATTGTTGGTATTGGGTTGCAATTACTCTAGGTTCCCTTCTGTCTGTTGCTATGGAGTTGTTGATGAGATCCAGGTGTCCAGGTCCGTGGACCTGTTTGTCCCTTCTCTGCTAGTTGCAGGGTCCCTTCAGGGCTGTCCCTGGCACAGGCGGGGAGGCTGGCTCTACAGCCCGCGCTCTACAGTCCACACGCGACCCACTTTTCTCTCCGCTTTAGTTCAAGTGGGGAACTCTGGAGCCCAGTTCCCAAGTCCCCTTGTGTCTGTCTGTTTGGATGGGGACCCCCTGCAGCTGGGTGCAGGCCAGTGGCACACCGGCGCACCCCTCCCCTATACAGCAGGGCTTTCCCTGGGCTTTCCAGGTTGTAGGCCTGAACCTGGGGCTTTCCACTTCTGCCAGTGGAGTCCCTCTTGGCCTATCCCCGGCGTAGATGTGGATGCGTGCTCTGCAGCCCGCGCGCGACCCGCTTTTCTCTCCGCTTTGGCTCAGGCGGGGAGCTCTGGCTTCCCTATCCAGAGTCCTTTTGAGTCTGTTTAAGTGGTTGCACCCTGCGGCAGGGTACTGAGTGGGAGGGGGAAGGCCGTGGCTCTCTGCCACTGCGTGCCCCTCTTTCCCTCAGCCTGGGTGCCGGGTGGCACTGCCGGCCCTTTCTTTCCATTTGGGGGCGAAACCTTCCTGGGTTATCTGGGTTGCAGGTGGGAAGCACTGATGTTTTCAGCTTCCTGCTTCTACTTGCTGCCGAGTCCCTCTGGGGTGTCCTATGCGGAGGCGGGGACGCCGCGCTCCCCAGAGAGTGCTGTGTTAGTCTGGGGCTTTCAGACCTGCTCTATTCCTCAGCTTTTCCTGTGTGGCTACAGCCACGGACTGCTTGTGTCCCCACCCTATCTTTTTTTCGGGGGGGGGCTCTTTTCAGTTATTCTGTGTGGCTGCAGCACTCACCTCTCCTGCAGCATGCATGGGGGACCCGTGGGTTACGCTGTAGGTGGATGGCAGTCTTCCTTCTCCGTCCTTTTGTCCTGGGGCTGTCCGATTTTGTGGATGGTGATTCCGATGTCTGTGAAAAGGGCCTAAGGTTGCTGGTTATGCGATTTTTCCGGATCTTCTGAGGGTTCCTGCTGGTCCAGCGACCCGATCCGGGATGGGGGCTATTGTTCCCCCCACCCGTCTCTGGTTGGTCGCCTCCCTTTTTCAGTCTGGGTATTAGTCAGTGGGCTTCTATGTATTCTTAAATGTTACTGTCTTTAGTTTCTATCCCCCACGGAAGTCGTGTGGGATTTGTATGGCTGTTTAGTTTTGAGCACCCCAGAGAATTTAGAGACAGGCTCCTCTCGGTGTCCTTACTCTGCCACCATCTTGTCCCCTCTCCTCTATTTATTTCTTTAACATGCTTTTATTGGTGCATTGGAGTCTTACATCACAATGAATATATCTTTAATCCTAGTGTTTCGAGTGCTTGAGCATTTAAGCTTTATCAGGTGGATTTTATCATCTGAAAACTAAAAATAAACTTTCAAAAGACAAATATTTTCTTATGTTAAGGAACATAAGACAATCCAGCCCTTGACAAAATAAAAAATAGGAAAAATATATACAAATTGTGATTTAATTTCCTTATCCCTTTCTGAATAAGACATGATTATATTTATTGGACACTGTTCTAGACTGGGTTTAATCTCTCACTAGTCTTCAAAATTAAAATATAGGTGTTCAGAATATTCAAAACCACAACTTATTCAAGTTATTATGATGATGAAGGGTAGTCAGAGAAGAATTACAAAGGACTTAAAGATTGTTTTAAAAAACTGAAGTTGAAAATGGATTTATATCTCTTAAGCATATAAAGTTATTAAAGGAACAAATGAATATCTGTGCTGAGTCCTCAATTATCATTGAATAATAGAAAACATATTTAAGCTGAACCTGACAACCTGACACTTTTTCAAATTCACATGAGTGAAGTTTGTAATACTCTGAAAGAATTTCCCAGGTTTAAGGCTCAAGAGGGAGAAGAAATGGAACAGTACTGAGCATTTCATCCTTGACCAGCCTCCCCAGTTAATCATGAGCTAGAATTGTGCTAGTTTCAATTATAGAACAGATATTATTATAGATTTTAATTATTACAGATGAAGAGGAAACCTCCAGTTAGGTCATAAAAGAAAGGTGAAAAAGAGGAATATTGTTAACACTCAGCAACAAAATGGAGTCAGTAGTGGAAATACTGTAGGTAGATTAAAATGTTTCTTATGAGATGCAGCTCAGAAAGCTCAACTAAAGCATTGGCTTTTGGTGGTCAATGGCCACAGTTTCATATTTATTAAGATAAGGTATTTGGCTTACAGATCCCAGCTTATTGATGACATCCTGATTGCTACATTCAAAAGCTTCTAAACTTTCATGGTTTCTTATCTATATCTCAAATTGCTCCTTGGAGTTTATCTTGCTCTATTTGTTGATTCTTCCTCCATATTCCTGATTGCAACTTTCCTGTCTCCTTAATTGTTTCTTTCCCTATCTCTACCTCTTAAAGATAAGCATGGCTTAAACTGTCTCAAAACAGAAGCATGCAGATTCCTTGAGAACTTCACGTCCCCATTTGGTCTGACAACCTGTGCACATTTTTAACTGGATGTCTGACCATAAACCTAAGTATAGTGTCTACAAAGATACTGGTTGTTCCCTTCAAGGCATATCATACTCCAGGCATTATTTCCTCTCTCAAAATGTAGTTCTCATTAATCACGTCTACAAACATTATGCTTTGATTTTCTACGATCCCCTGAAACAATGTGTATGTTCCAGTCACTGAGTCTGGCCAATGTGGTTTACTGACTACAAACACCTGCTTCTTACTTATTTGTGTACATCAATCTGAACTATTCTGAAAGGATAATTCAAGACCCAACAGTTTAAAACATCTTTTCATATTACTTAGTGAATATAACAGGAAAAATAATTTTATTAGTATTGTCTACAAACATACAGTTTGAATTATTTTTCTTTTTATTAAACTCCTAGCTCATAGTTCCAATTTTATATCAGTCCTTTTATCAAATTGCATTCTAGCAGGTATAAGAGATCGTTGCACACCAATTGGGACCTAGTGATTTCTAAAATAAGTCTTTTTACACATCCTGAAAAATAAATAATGATTTTTTAAAATTTACGCTATTTATTTGTACAAAAATAAAATGAACAAATTTCTATAAGAAGCTAGTTAAACAATTATTTACCTAGGACTCCTTAGAAGGAAATGTTCATCTTGATATAAATGGAAAAACATTTAAATGGGCAGGATTCCCAATTATATAATTTATGTAACATCAACTTCCACTAACAATATTTAAAATAACATTGTATAATAAAATAGTGTTTAGATATATCACAATGTTTAAATGGGAAATAATATCTTAAATAAATCTACAGAGATAGCAGCTAAGATATTTAGTAGAAAGTAAGCTCAGACACTAATGCTCCTTAATTAGCATATAATATTAACCATAATGACTCAATAATTTATAGTGTTCACAAATAAATTGCATAATTTGAATTTTAAACAAAAGCCTCCTATGAATAAAAACCATAATTCTGCTTCATTTTTTACATCAAGAGAAGAAATAAAAGTTAATATACTCCTTTCCCACAAAAAGATTCTGCATTACAATAGTTATCACCTTTTGTGTTTCAAGTAGTAATCTAGTCAAATATTGTAAAGTGATCTGTAATTTTCAAATTATTTTCTAAATAATTATACATACTAAGTAGTAATGTCATGTTTAAGGGATAATATGAAGAACAATTATATAAAATAATAATTACAATTTAACATGGTTTTAAAAGCCCTTGCCTTGGAGTGTTCAAGTCCTAGAATTCCCTTTTGTTCCTTAATGAAGCCAAATTTCTTTTACTACAAATTGTATTTTTAGCATTTCCATTACTCTTCTTGTTATGCTATTTTAAGTTTGTTAAGTGCATTTGCACTAATATACTTGAAGGTGTGACTTAATCAAGGCCCCCTCCCAAAATATGAATATAGCTGCGGATTGGAAATATGGCCAGTGATAGACCTTCCAATGATACACCATGTAGAAGCAGTTGGAGAGTTGATCATACAATACAAAGAAAGAATGAGTGAGACCTATTGTCCTCTAGTCCTGGAGTTAGCTCATGGATGTGCATTAGACACAACTGTATCAACCTTTCCGAACTTTCCTTTTCTCCATGATGATCACTACTCATCAAATTCTAAGCGAGTTCCCTTTAGTTACTAGGCACTGGAGGTTGATAGGGCTGGTGTCTGATGTATAGCACATGCCCAAGACATGATATTTTCACTGAACAAACTTCCTTTTTTCTTGAGAAGGTAAAGCATAAGCACTACAGCACAACAGAACAGGATATACTGGGGATGAAATCCATGGGCATTCTACCTTTGAGCTATACCCCCAGCCCTTTTTATTTTATTTATTAATTTTTTTGTGAAACAGAGGCTCACTAGGTTACTGAGAGTCTCTCTACATTGCTGAGGCTGGTCTTGAACCTGCAATCCTCCTGTCCCAGCCTCTCAAAGTCTGGGATTACAGGCATGAACCACCATGCCCAGCTACAGGTTATATTTTAAATTAAGATTAATAGTGGATACTAAGCATTAAGTGAAGAAACAGTATTTATGCTTGTACTACTAGAAAAGTTTTTTTGTGAGTTGATATTTTACTTAAACTTTAAAGAAGACATTTTTAATATTCAAATGAGTATGGAATGAAAGTCATTCCAAAGAAAGGGAGAAAAATAAATTGAAAAAAAGTTAAAAGAAGGGGCAGTATAAGATGCATCCACAACTGCAGAATGGAAAGTAACCACTAACTAATACATAGACCATATGAATCTTGGAGGAAGCAATAATGGGTTGTAATTTACCTTATAAAAGCTTCAAGTAAGTTTGAATATTGTGGTATAAACCATAAAAAGCCTAAGAATGGTTCCAAAATATATTTTAACAATGTTATGGTTTGTCCATTCCTTTTTGAATTTAAGAATAAAATACATTTTGAATCAGACTATCAAAAAAGCATAAAGAATAAGAGCTTGAAATAATTCTATAAATCATTTTGTCAAAATAATTATTTTACACTTGAAAAACTGGGATCCAAAGATCTTGAATGACTTCTTCAAGGTCAAAGAGCCTTTTCTCTTTGGTGTAACAAGAAATCACACATAGTTATTCTGATTGTGTCATTAATTCCAACAGTAGAAAGTAATTAACCTCTATTGAGAAGAGACTAGAGTCTATTGAGAAGAGACTAGAGTCTTTGATTTGAAAACAAACTTGGTGAACAAGTTTTTTTCAAAAGATTGATCACTGTCAACATGATTTACATTATGATGTGAGACTATAATGCACCAATAAAAGCATATTAAAACTAAATAAATAAAAAAGACTGATTTGAACTATTGGATTTTCTCCTATATATAATTACATTGTGCTTAAAGTTCATTTCAGACAAAATTGCCATGAATTTTAAAAAGTATAAACATCATCATTTCCTTTCTTTGGTCTTTCTTTCATACACTATTATTGTGCAGTATAACATTTTTGCCTTTCTATTCCTTTTGTCCAATGAGTTTCTGAAAATAAAAATAAAAATAAAAATAAAAATATGAACTCATTGGCCTTTCCTGGGCATGAGTTGACATAGACCTGAAGGGACAGAAAGGCCCCAAACCTGTTGGCTTTTCTGGTGAGAAAGATTTGAGTAAAAATGACTCATTTTTGAAGAATTTAGAACCCTCCCCCAACTTTGTGAAGATGCAAAGGTAGAAGGAGGAAAAATTTAAAAAGAGATAGAGCGGCCCATCACTATCTACCTTGATTTCTGTCAACCTCAGAGATCCATTGTCAAGCCCTTGGCTCATGTGACATTGACCATCTCTAGATTTCTGTCATGCTGTCTGTGATGGCACGGCACTTATATTCCTGCTACCTCCTTTAATATATAACCACGTTTAACCTTTAATTAGTCTATATGTTTATCAACAACACTGAGTATAAACGAGGTGACTATCTGGCTCCAGAAAAGTGGGCTACTTCATCTGGCCTGCAGTGTACAGGGAAACGGGAGATTTCAAGTTCCCAGGCACATGCACACCAGTGTCCTAATCTTGATTATTAAAGCCCTATGCCTTCCCTATGGGAGCCATGACTTCAGCACAGAGGAGTCACAGCTGAGAACCCATCAGCCTCAAAGTTCTCCCTGATTTTCACCTCAGTCTGTCTTCCAGCTGCTGATGATGGAGGCCTTTGGGTTTTCACAGTATGATGTGAGGTCTTCTTTCTTAATCCTGCCATTCTTTTTATTTAAGGTCTCTAGAGCAATTTGCAATGGCCAGGTACTCCCAGTTGGCATTTCCCTTTGCCTGTATGTGTTTCAAGTGCTCAATATGGTGAATGTGCAAGCGTCTCCTTTCTATCTGTACCAAATCCCAATTCACCAAATTCTAAAACATTCCCAGTTCTTATCACCTCTTAAATGGCCTCTTCATTTTCTTTTTCTCTTCTTCTAAGTCCCCCCAAGAAAAACTATTAGACCTTCCAACCATGTCTTCTATGCCCTTTATCCTCTTCTGACACATGCCTTAAGAGAACTACCTATTTTTGAAGACAGAAGGATTTAGGTAAAATAAGGAGAAGAATAAACTAAAGGGATTAGGAGCAAGGCATGGTGTAGAAGGAAACTGATGGTGATGATAATTCATAAAATAAATATATAAATACATAATATAAAAATAAACAGCTAAGCAATAACTTAATTATCAAATATTGGGAGAGGAAGATAAAGAAAAAATGGAGGATTACTTAAGTGATCAAACTTTTCCATTTCCATTTCCACGGTAGAGAGTTAATGGGTAACATTAAAATTTCATAAGGCAGCCAGGCGCAGTGGCACATGCTTGTAATCCCAGTACTTGGGAGGCTGAGACAGTAGGATCGCAGATTCAAGGCCAGCCTCAGCAACTTGGTGAGACCCTGTTTCAAATTTTTAAAAATAAAATAGGGTGGGGGTATAGCTCGGAGGTAGAATTCCCCTGAGTTCGATCCCCAAAATCCCCACACACACATTCATAAGGCAAGTAATTGGAGAATATGTATGAAGATAATCTAAGAATAGTAATGATTAAAAGATTGTCTTTTTATTGGACTAGAGATGAAGTAGTGGCAAGAGTGCAAGAATTTCTATTTTTATGATGTCCTCTGTACTATATAAGTCTATAACTTCTCATTTTGATTAAAATTTCAAATTCATCTGAAAAATCACACCAGTGAAATTCTTTTTAAAATAAGATTTATCAGTCATGTGATATACTTAAAAATTCAAAACTGAGAACATTGGAAACTTTGTCTTGTTACAAGTTCATATTATTTAAGAAAAATGCCACCCAATAAATATAAATAATCCATACAAAATTCAAGCCTGTCAGATATATTTCAATATATATTATTGTCTACCAGTTTCAATTTCACTTAATACCCCTGGGTTTGATCCCCAGTACCGCCAAAAAAAAGTGTTAAACAGAATTCATGTGTTAATCCCTAAAAAGGAAAGAAGAAAATCAAATCTTCTTCCTTATTAACTGCATTATGTAGAACCTCAGAAGATGGAGATTATGACCGTTGTTCTGCCAAATATCTATTTGCATCCTCACTCCTAAACTTCTGATATACTTTCCCCTCTGTATATAGAGATGATACATGAGAAGCTGGTATACACATGCACGAAATTTCTAAAATCCATTCGTTTTTTAACTCTACAATTTCATGGCTTGGAAATAATTTCTATAAGTGCTATCTTTTCTTTTTTTTTTTCTTTATTGCTATTTTAAAGTTGCAAGGCATGAAGAACAGGCTCCATACTACTCCCTTTGGTGTGTTTTCAGTTTTACTCCTCACAGTTGTCTCTGGGATACTGTGGTCTCTTCAGTGGCAATGCATAATTGGTATCATTTCTTTTTTCTATTTCTTCATTTTTGTAATATGGTAATATTCCTTAATTTTTTATGTCTTTAAATATGTATTCACTATTTCTAATATAGACCATGATCACCATGAATTCACTGGGAATCAAAAATGGAATATATTAAACCAACTAAATTAGCCTGCTCAATTTTAATGGGCTTCCAAACATAATTTGCTTGTTACAACTTAATAGGCTTATGGGGACAAGTGTTCCAACTGACAGTTTGTTATTCAGAAAGATGTAAGGAAAAACCTGTTTTTACTAATACCTTTTTACAAACACTAGCCTCAAGATATTAGAATAAAATATCAACTTGTTATTTTAAATATTAAAAACACATGTTGGGTTTTGGTAAAAGATTTTATTTAACAAAATATTTCTTCATTTGAAATGTTGTCATTTCCCCCTCAGGATACCAGCCTAAGATTAAATAAAACTCTTCTACTTTGTTACCACATTACAGAATTCATCCGTGTCCTCTAGGCAAACATAAACACACAGTAATCACAGTTCAAAATCTTCCTACTCAAGAAATGCCCATCAAGTGCCCTAATGATGTGTTCTTTATTTTGAGGGCCTATTGTTTCCTTCCAACACATTTGAAATATTCTACAGTTCAGCCTGGTCTGGTGTTTCCGAGCATATTCCCCATCTGGGAGAGGCAGACTTGCTTGCCTTCTGCAGAGCTGGCTGCCAAAGGCGGTGTCCTGGCCTCTGGCCAGGTGCTTCCCTCTGGGATTTGGATTTGCCTAGGGAGTACGGAGCACTGTATATCCAAACACAAATTCAACTGAGAAAGTATTTTTCAGGTGAATGCTCTGTTTATTTCACAATAGCTAAGACCCTTCTCTTTGTCTGGTAGTTGCTGCTCTGATAATATTTGATGAAAATCAAAACATTTTTAAGAGGTAAAGACCATTTCTAGGTATTAGAGCTATTTTTGAAAAGTATTCAGGATATAATGTCATAGAAAAATATTTGTAGGGATTTAGATATTTTTCTTCTAAAGCACTAAATTGTATTTAGAACCTTAATACAGAGGAATGAAAGGGAATAATTATTAATGTCTGAAGCAATAATTAACTCAAAGGACTTTAATACAAAAGTCTTTGTTACAGGCTTCCATAAAACATACTTTCAAACTACTGTCAGAAATGAAATGGATTGTGAGTCACGTATGCAGCAGTATTTCTTCCAACATTGTAAATATGAATTGTAAAATACAAGTTTATGGTTTGAAATATCATACTCCTGACACTCACGTTTCATCAACAAAATTTAAGCAATAAATTTAATGGTTAGTGCATT
Source organism: Glis glis (assembly GCA_004027185.1). Classification (NCBI taxonomy): domain Eukaryota; kingdom Metazoa; phylum Chordata; class Mammalia; order Rodentia; family Gliridae; genus Glis; species Glis glis. Next base: position 27,263 of record PVJS01015737.1, on the reverse strand, counting down.
TACTATATATAAAAAAGTTCAATATTACTTGATTTTTTTCCAAAGAGTAGGTAAAATATAGGCAATTTCTATAATTTTGAAGGCTAGTCTTTGAGATATATTTTATTATTGGAAGTATTAAAATGGCTTTTCGCTCATTAAAAAAGATTGATTAAAGTTTTGCATTTTTCTTATCTGAAGGACTGCTATTATATGATGTTAGAATTTCATCCAACCACTAAATCTCAAAAAAGTTAATTGAGGTTAATTAATAGACATACTATTTAGTAATGAAGATAGAAAGGTAACTTTTCATAGTTATAATGTTTCAAATTAAAACCAAATTTCTTTTATTGCATGTAGAGCAACTATGGAATTTTTGGTCAGCTACTATTTTATGTGACTTAAAATAATATATTTTTTACATTGTCACAAATCTTAATTCAAAATGATTGCCTGAGACATCCTGCTTAAAGTGCATTATTATTCAACAAGTAGACCTTCAATGTTATAAATAATTCCAAGATATTGATTTTCCCCCTTTGTCTTAAAAGTGGTAGAATAAAAAATAAATTAGTCAATAGATAGCATTAAGGAGTTTGACTTATAACTTACCCATATTTGATTGTCAAAATAAATTGAAATTTTAATTTCACCTTTTTGGATTCACATTCTAAATATATCCTGTGGATTTTTCTTTTCCAAAAACAAAATAATTTACTCTCAACCAAGAAAATCATTTTAATGGAAAGAAACATGTCTTATTGATTTGGTTCTTAGTTTTTAGGGCTAGTGTGAAGATAATATAAATGATATTGTTTGGAAGGAATTAGTGGGCAACAACTTTGATGAGGAAATTCTGTTTGCACATGTTGTCCATGATGAGAAATTAGATTCTTGAGAGCCATGTGTTCAGTCTGCCTTTCTCTTTGCCTGTGTCTAAGACAATTTAGATTGTGCCATCTGGAAGGGGGACAGGCAAAGACCAAAACAAAACCCAGTTCAGAACACTGCAAGCTGTAAAAACTTGCAAAAAGTCAGTGCCTGGGCTCTTTAAAGATTTTACCAGCTCCTGCTTTTTGATTCATTGATATAATTATTCATAGTTTCAAATGTCTATTTTTTGAAATCTTGGTTTTGATTAGAGTCTAATCTTTTTTACACAGTAACATATGTTTTGAGATCTAGTCAAAAAAAATGTTATTGCCTTCGGAGCAAAGGATTAGATTGTTCTACCCCAAGGAGTTCTTCACGAAGAGCAAAATCTCACAAATGAATCATCTCAAAAATAACCATAAAATCTGGACAAAATTTTAAAAAACTGAAAGTTAAAAACCAATATATTTTTTGGAGGGGAGAAGATTTAAAACTTGGAACATGGTTAGAGATGGTATGCTTCTGATTTGTATGACTTTAGTTTGAAGCAGGCCAGTGTAACCCAAGAAAGTTAAAATTCTAGTAGAAACCCTCATCCTTTCTGTCCTGAGGAACCAGAATACAGAGCCTGGAACAATCATGCTCCTAAAAAGTGAAGATGGAATTCTGAAAAAAAGAGAAAATACAGAAAGAATCCCTAAATTTGTATATAAACTCTGTTCAAATCCCTGGCTAACCCCTGAGTCATGCAAGTATTGGGAAAACTCAAAGCAGCTTGCAAAGAAGGTTAACTGGAGGAAACTGAGGTTTGAGTTACCACCTCAAATAGGCAAGAAATAGGTCATGGTTTGAACATAAGCAAGGTAATATTTTGCTTTTTATTTTATTTAATTTTCTGGTACAGAGAATCAATTCCAGGGTCTCACGCATGCTAGGCAAGTACTCTACCACTGAGTTGTACCCACATACCTGCTTTTTTCTAAACAACAACAACAAATACCCTCTGTAGGAATACAAAAGGGCCTACCAAGGTAACTATAACAATGTCCTAGATACAACTCTCAAAAAGAACCAGGAAAATGAATTATCATTCTCAATGAAAAATATATACTAATATTAAGATATTCCAGATGTTAGTGTGTCAGACAAGAATTTTCATTTCCAACTTTACTAAGGTATAGTTGATCAATAAAATTACACATAAAGTAAACAAGGTGATGATTAGGTATACATATATACTATGAATGTGTGACTACCAAGTTAGTTAAGACATCCATCATTTCCCATAGATACCATTTGTGAGTATGTATGGTAAGAACACATAATACCTACTCTCAGCACATTTCAAGCATAAATACAGTATTATTAACTATAGTCATGATGCTATATATTAGATCCCCAAACTTACTCATGTTATAACTAAAAGCTTTTACCTTTTGGCCAACATCTCCCAGCTTCTCCTACTCACTAGTCCCTGACAATCATCATTCTCTCTGCTTCTATAAGTTTGACTTTTTAAAAATTCCACATGTGAGATAATTCAGAATTTATCTTTCTGTAGCTGATTTATTTCACTAAGAATAACTTATGTTGTCAGAGGCTCAGAATTCCCTTCTTTTTGTGGCTGAATAGTATTCCACAATTCCTTTATCTATTCATCTAATAATGTTGCCAAAAATATTGGCTATTATTAATAGCTCTGGAATGAATGTGAAAGGCCAAATATCTCTTTGATATACTGATTTCATATCCTTTTGTTACATATCAAGTATCAGAACTGCAGTATCATATGGTAATTGTATTTTTACTTTTTCAGAGGACTTTCATACTCTTTTCATAATAGTTGTACCACTTTATATCCCCACCAACAGTGCATAAGGGTTTCATTTTCTCCACAACCTTCTACTACTTACCTCTGTTCTTCATGGAAATAGTCATTCCAACAGGTGTGAGGTAGTGTCTCATTGTAGTTCCCTGATAATTAATGATATAGAGTGTCTCTAATTGTTGGCCATTTGTATATATTATTTGGAAAAACATCTATTCAGGTTTTTTTAAAATCTATTCTCTCTCTCTCTCTCTCTCTCTCTCTCTCTCTCTCTCCTATTAAGTTACAGTTCTTTACTGATCTTGGATATTAATCCCTTATCAGATATTTTTTCCCATTCTGCCAGGCTCTGCATCAGCAGGGCACAGGATGGTGGACAAAATAAATGCTCTTGAGACTTTATTTCTGGTTTCCAAGAGGTGATAAGAGAGAAAGGCAAGAGAGCCAAACTCCTCGAACAAAGCTCAGCTCTTCCTTTTATTACAAGTTTACAGAATTAAGGCTGGGTCATCAAATCATTAATTGTCTCTGGCTAAGGAGTAGAGCATTGGGTTAGGAATGCTTTAGAAAATAAGTTGTTATCTGACAGTTTTTGCAAGAGCCGCAGAGGTTGCTGTCTCTAGCAACCTCCTTGAGGTGGTCTTCCACCTTAAGCAAAGCAAGCAATAGGTGTAGTAAAACAGGAGGAAATGGCTTAGATAGCGAGGGGACATCAAGGTCACTATCTTTAGTTCCCTCAAGAAAGTCTTCTGCCAAAGCAAGCAAGAAGCTATAAATCCTTAAACTAATATTTTTTAGACTTAGAACAGTTTCCCACAGTTAGAATTCTTGACCTATTTTGGATATTAATCCCTTATCAGATATTTTTCCCATTAGTTGTTGTACACAAGCTTTTTAGTTTCATGTAGTTCCAGTAGTTTATTTTTACTTTTTTTTTTTTTTT
>PVJS01015737.1:0-23537 GCA_004027185.1 Glis glis | reverse complement strand
CCGGTCTCCGCCTCCCAAAGTACTGGGATTACAAGCGTGAGCCACCACGCCTGGCTTATTTTTACTTTTGTTCACTAGGATTTGGGGGTTCTTGTCCAAAAATATTTATTGCCAAGACCAGTATGAAGAACCTTTTTCTTTTCTCCCTTCAATTTTCTTCTTGGAGTCATACAGTTACAGGTCTTACATAAATATTTTTGTTCATTTTCAACTTTTGTATATGGTGTAACATAAGGGTTTGATTTTATTCTTTTGCATGTGGATATCCAATTATTTCAACACTGTTTATTGAAGTTACCTTTCCTCCATTGTGTACTCTTGTCATCCTTGTTAAAGATAAGTTGACTTTACATATATGGGTTTATTTCTGGGCTCTCTATTCTACTCCTTTGGGCTGTGTGTATGTTTTTATGCCCGTACCATGTCATTTTGATTGCTATAGTTTTAGAATATAGTTTAAAACCAGAAAATATGATGCCTACAAGCTTTATTCTTTTCAAGATTGCTCTGGCCATCTGGAATTCAATATGGTTTCATATGAATTTCAGAATATCTGTTCTCTCTCTGTGAAAAAAATGCTCTTGGAATTTTTATATGGATTTCATTGAACCTTTATGTCACTTTGGATAGTGTAGACATTTTAACAATATGAATTCTTCTAATCCCTAAATACAGAATATCTTTCCATTTATTTGTGTCTTCAATTTCTTTTATCACTGCTCTATAGTTTTTAGTTTTTAATCACTGTTTTATAGTTTTTTTATACTTTTATTGGTTCATTGTAATTATATATCATAATAAGGTGCTAGGCATATATATGCATACAACATTTGGTGTGTTTCCCTCCAGATCCCACCTCTTCCTCCCTTCTCCACACATGTCATTGAGATTGGTCTTAATAATTTTGTATGTGTACATAGCATTATTTAAACTGTTAACCTTCATTACATCTCTGTCCCCTCTCCTACCTCCCATAAACCCCCTCCATTGCTCCATTGGAGTCTCAGGTCTCTTTTGTTACCCTATTTCTCTCTAGCTTCCACATATGAGAGAAAACATATAACTATTTGCTTTCTGAGACTGGCTAATCTTAGTATAATATTCCCAGTTCCATCTATTTTCCTGCAGGTGAACATAATTTTGTTCTTCTTTATGGTTGAGTAGAATTCCACTGTGTGTATATACCACAGTTTTGTGATTTGTTCATCTGTTGATGGACACCTAGGCTGCTTCCACAGTTTGTCTATTGTGAATTGTGCTGCTATAAACATAGATAAGCATGTACTGTTATAATATTCTGACTTCAGGTCCTTCGGAAAGATACCCAAAAGTGGTATAGTTGTGTGGTTCCCAGTCTTCCAAGAAACCTCCACACTGATCTCCACAGCAGCTGTACTAATTTGTAATCCCACCAACAGTGTATAAGGGTCCCTATTTCTCCACATCCTTACCAGCATTTATTGTTTTTATTCTTGGTGATTAGTTAGGTGGAATCTCAGTGTAGTTTTTTTTTTACTTTAGACTTTAGATTTTTTTGATTTATTGGTGCATTGTAATCATACATCATGATGACGTTCAGGGTGATAGTGGTATACATGCACACAGCACTCTTTGAGCCCTCCCCCCAGTTCCCACGCCACTCCATTTCCCACCTTCGCATGCACGACACTATAATTGGCATTGATTAATTTGTGTATGTACATAGTGTTCATTGAAATATTTCCCTCACCAAGTCTTCCTCCCCTTCCCACCTCCCTCAGTTAGGTTGATTTGCATTTCCCTGATTGCTAATGACGTTGAACATTTTTTTCATATTTTTATTGGTCATTTGTATTTCTTCCTTTGAGAAGTGTCTATTCAGTTCAGTTTTATAGTTTCTATATTTTTTACAGATCTTTTATCTCTGGTTAAATTCGTTCATATGTATTTTATTCTTCTTGGTACTTATAAATGAGACTTTTTATTAATTTCTTTTCAAATAGCTCATAGTATGTAGAAAAAAAACTGATTTTTGTATGTCGATTTTGTAGTTTCTGTGAATTCATTCTTTAGCTCTAAAAGTCTTTTGGTAGAATCTCTAAAGTTTTCTCTATATAAGAGCATGCTGTCTGCAAAGAGACAAGTTAACATCTTCCTTTTCTGTTTGGATGCCTTTAATTTCTTTTTCTTGCCCAATTTCTCTTGCTAGGAATACCAATACTATAATGAACAGAAGTGACTTTTTTTTTGTTCCAGGTCTTACAGAAAAAAAATGAGACTTTACAACTTAGTATGATGTTAGCCTGTAATATACAGCTCCTATTATGTTAAGCTCAATTCTTCCATACCTAATTTGTTGAAAGTTTTTATCACATCAGAAAGGGACTATAAAACAGCTTTTATAATGATTATGAGGTAGAAGAAAATAACCTTAGAATGAAATGAAAAAATAGACCTTAGTAGAGAAACAGAAAATACTGATATAACTATAAAATGCTAAATTAAAATAATCAAAAATAGACAGTACAAAAATTAAAAACAAAATACTTTAAAAAGTAGATTAGATAGGATCAACAGTAGAATGGAACAGGCAGATGAAACAACAGACTTGAAAATTGTTCAATAATTTCCATTTATCCAAGATAAGTGACAGAGAGAGATTTTCAGATAAGAAAAAATGAAAAGAATGTGCCACAAGAAGGCATGCATTGCAAGAAATGCTAAAGGAATTCTTTAGGGTAAAGGTCATTAGATTCCAGATCATAATGGGTGATAAATATAAATAGGAGATAGATGGTTTATTTTTATTCCTTATTAATTAAAATATGCATCACTGTTTTAAGCACCTACTATGATTCTTACAGGTTTTATAAAGCATATTGATACATATGAAAATTCTAGCATAACTGAACTCAAGGGAGGTAAATGGACTTAGATGTTTGCAAGGCCTCCTTCCTTCACAGGAATGTGTACATTTTTATCTCCAAGGAGAAAATGAAAAGTGAAGGACACATAACTTTAGAGAAATCATTAAAAATGCAAAACAGTTATAGTTAGAAAGCCAGTGTACAAAACCTATTGAAGTAATCACTATGAAAGATACAAAAGGACAGAGGTACAAAGATACAGAATGGATAAAATGAAAACAAATCTTAAATGATACAGCAAAATCAAACCATATAATTATTACATTAAATATTAGTGAGCTAAGCACTCAACATATAAGACATAGATTATCAGAAGAGATTAGATAACAAATGACCAAATATATGCTAACAAAAACAGATTCACTTTCAATATTCAGACATAGGTAAATACAAAATAGATAAAAATGTGTACAATTCCAAAAATAAGAGTAAATATGACAAAATCAGAAAAAGAGACTCCTTAAGGCAAAAGGTAATGCCAGAGATAGTTATTTTATAATATAAATGTTATTAAATCAAGACAAAAATATTATATCAACAGATGCAGAAAAAGTCTTTGACACAATTCAATATCAACTCATGATAAACATGTCTAGTAAAGTAGTAATAAAAAGGGTCTTTCTCTTCACCCATGGTGGTATACACCTATAATCCCCATATATGGGAGGCTCAGACATGAGAATCCCAGGTTCTAGGCTAGCTTCAGCAACTTAGCAAGACCCTCAGCAGCTTAGCAAGACCCTGTTTCAAAATAAAAAAATAAAAATAAAAAAGAGCTGGAGTATAGCTCAGAGGTAGAATGCCCCGAGGTTCAATCCCTAGTACCAGATTAAAAAAAGAAAGAAAGAATGAAAAAAAGGTCTTTTATGATAGAAAGCATGTGTTAAAAAAAACAACTTATGGCTAATACCATATTTAATGGCCAAGTATTTAATGCTTTCACTCTAAGATCAAACAGAAGGAATAGATGCCTATTGCTAAAATTGAAATGGAAGACCAAACAGTTAAAATAAAACATTAAAAGACCAAAAAAGGCACAGAAAACAAAGAGATAGTTTTCCTTATTTTATGAAGGCATGATTGTTTATATAGAAAACAACTGTAATTAAATTAACTTAATTACACTATATTAATAAGAGTACACAATATTAATATGTACAAATCAATTGCATATATAAAACAATAATTGAAACATGATTTTTAAAAATACATACAGTATCATGTAAATACATAAAATGTTTAGGTAACAAATTATTTAAAATATATTAATACATAAAATAGTTGTGCTAAAAGAATTTAAGTATACTTAAGTAAAAGGATACATATTATGTTCATGTACTGGAAGATGCAATATTTTTAGGGCATTTATTTTTGAAATAGAATACTAATCAAACCCCAGAGGGTATCTATTTCAGTAAAAAGAATGCTTAACATTTTTGTAAAGACTTTGAATGCTATATGAAAGTTGGTTATTATAAATTAAAATTCTGTTTAATCAAAACTGTCAGAGGATCTAACACTTTTCATTATATTTGCACTTAATTTTTTTGATAGAGCAGAGATTTCTGAACCATGCTCAATAAAACTTTTTTGGACCTACCGGAAGAGAGATGGAGGAAAGGTAAAGAGCTAGATAAGAAACTTCAGGCCCTCATCTTAGTCTACAGAAAAGCAGATGGATAGACTCTACACATATCTAAATAAATATTATTTATTTATAATATAAATTATTTTATGTAACTAAATTAATTTATTTACAATATTAATGTATTTGTTATGTAAGTATAACTATTTACAATATAAATAAAAATTATATATACACATAAAAGAAAAAAAGAACTGATAAACTGATTCTAGAATTTATATGTAAATATAAATGACCTAGAATATCCAAGACAATGTTTTTATTAAACCTAGTTTCTTATACATGATAGCCAAGCACTTTAACACTGAGCTACATTCCCAGCCCCTTTAAAATTTTTTTTTGTTTTGACACAGGGTCTCCTAAGATGCCTCAGCTAGCTGTCTCAGCCTCCCCAATAGCTGGGATTACAGGTGTGTGCCACCACACCCAGCTAAAAGCAATTTTTTTAAAGGACAAAGTTGGAGTATTTATATTACCTGATTTAAAGACCTTTTACAAAGCCGCAGTAATCAAGGCAGTGTAGAGCTTTTTAAGGAATGGACAAGTAAACCAATGAAACAGAATGAAAAGGCCCCGAATTGATGAATTTATATGTCATCACCTAAGGTTTGACAAAGTTTCCAAGGCCATTTAATACAGAAGAGGAAAGTCTCCTAACAAATGATGCTGGAACTACTGATGTCTATATAGAAGAGAAGGGATCATTGTCCTTAGCTCATGCTGTAGTCCAAACTTAACTTGAAGTAGAACATAGTCCTGTATATAAAAATGCCTGTAATTAAAGTACTTGGGAGGCTGAGATAGGAGGATCACAGGTTTGTGGCCATCCTCAGGAACTTGGGCCCTCTGCAACTTAGTGAGACCCTGTTTCAAAACAATAATAAAATAATAGGGCTGGGGGTGTAGCTCAGAGGAAGAATGTCCCTGGGTTCCATCCCCAGTACCACACACACAAAAAAAAACTAAACCCATAATAATACTGAAAGAAAACATAGTAGGCTATTCATATAAACATGAAAACGGTAAAGATATTTTAAATAAAATATAAAACCATAAACAAAAATAATACCCTATTAATTAGTTTTCATTGAAATTATGTTTTCTTTGATATTTCTCATAATTCACCCATTTGAGTAATGAAAAGGCAAGTCACAGAATGGGAAAAAATATTCCACTACATGTAACTGATGAAGTATTTATATGCAGAATATATAAGAATTCTTATAAACCAATAATAGCAAACAAATACAAACTGTACCATTTTCAAATTAAAATACTTCTAAAATGTACATAATATTTAGATCTACACATCAGCAAAAAGAAATATGGCAACTAAGAGCATGAAAACATAAACATCATTAGTTATCTGAGAAATTACTCTTAATAAGCAAAAATAAAAGGAACCACTATGTACACATTAGAAGAGCTAGTAGATAAAGGCTAAAAATTCCAAGTGTTTATGAGGATGTGGAGCAAACAAAACACTTGTGCACTGCTAGTAGGAATGTAAAATGCTACATCCACTTTGGGAAACTGCTTGTTAATAACTATGTACCAGGTAACTCAGTTATTCCATTCTAGTTATTTACCTGAGATAATTGGTAATATGTGACCATAGAAAATACTTACTTGTATCTACCCAAAAGAATGGAAATCAAACTACCAGACTAATGCATGTGTATCTATGTTTATAGCTGCACAATTCACAATTGCCAAACTATGGAACCAGCCAAGATGTCCATCAGCAGATGAACGGATTACAAAACTATGGGATATGTACACAATGGAATTTTATGCAGCCATCAAGAAGAACAAAATTATGTTATTTGCAGAGAAATGGATGGAATTAGAGAAGATTATGCTGTGAGATTAATCAGTCACAAAAAGTGAAAAGTCCGATGCTCTCCCTAATATGTGGAAGCTAGGGAGAACAGGGCATAGGAGGGACTCCAGACAAAGATGGAGAAAACCTTAGATGAGTAAAGAAGGCAGCCTAACTAAGGGAAATGGGAGGGGGCAAAAGGAAACACCCTAATGCACAGGATGTACATACACAAACTTATTAAAGTCAACTGCTATGCTGAGCATGAGAAGGAGGGAAGGGGGAGGGAATGGGGATGGGGATGGGAATTGGGAGAGGGCTAATTGACCGATGTATGCTTCTACTACCCTGAAACTCATCAAGATGTATGATTACAATGCACCAATACATAAAAAAAGAAAAAATACTTACTTGCAAATATTGAGGTAATTTATTTAAATAGCCCCAAACTTCAAATAATCCAAATGTCCATCAACAGATGTATGGATAAAGTTAGGTATCTTTACAATTGAATATTGTTCAACAATAAAAATGAACTACTGATGTCCATAACATGTATAAATCTCTATGTCATTGTGCTGAAAGCAGCCTTTTACAAGAGAGTTCATATGACTTAATTAATTATATTCATATAGAAATTGAGAAACTGCAAACTAATATACTGACTAGAAAGTGCATCAGTGACTGCCTGCATCCTGGTGCGGAGCGAGGGATGTACTATTCTAAAGGGGCTTCAGAAACCTTGGCACAGGACAGAAATGTTCGTATCTTGGATAGTGGTTGTACAGCACATATCTATTGCAATTCACCAAATTAAACACACTAGATGATACAGTTTCTTACATGTAAATATACCTAAGGAAAATTGGCAAAATTGTGAAACATCATTGATTAATAATTTTTTCTATAGAACTATAATGTCAGCATTCTTTTAACTTCATTTTTAGAAAAGAGTTATCTAAAATCAGGAAAGAGATGTCTAAGATCAACATATACCACTCCTTGGTATCTTTCCAAAAGAATCAAAGTCAGAATCCTATAGTGGCACATGCATATCTATGTTTATAACAGCACAATTCACAGTAGACAAATTATGAAACCAACCTAAATGTCCTTCAACAGGTGAATGATAAATGTGGTATAGACACACAATGGAATTCTACTCAGCCATAAAGAGCAAGTTATATCATTTGCAGAAATATGGATGGAATTATAGAATATTATGTGAAGTGAGATCAGCCAGTCTCAGAAAGTGAAAGGTCATATTTTTTTTCTCATCTATGAAAGGTAGAGAGAAAATGGGAAACAAAAGGGACTTTTGATAAATGAGAGGATATACCAGTAGAATAGTGGATGCAGATTGGGGGAGGGAGGAGGGGAGGTTAAAATGAGGCTTGAGGAAGGAAACAGTTCAAATACTTTTATGTTCATATATGAAGTTATCAGTACCAATCTCACTAGCATATATATGGGGAGGGAGGGAGGACGAATGGAGTGGGATTCAGAGGAAAATGCAGCAAGTGATGTGTAGATGTGTGTTTGTATCACTTGGAATTTCACTATGATGTATGGTTAAAATGTACCAATAAAAATATTTTTAAAAAAGTAAAAAATAAAAGAAAGGAGATGTCTACCAACACATACTGTAATAATGACTTTACAGAAAGATGACCATTTGTAATTGTTTATATATCTCAATTATACATTGATTTTGAATGCTCAAAATCAGAACATTTTTATCTTTTTGCTTCCTTTTCATCTAAACTATATTATTAAGTAAAATCAATTAAGTAAATATGAGAACAATTCCCCAGAAAACTTGGAGGAAATTAAGTATAAAACAATTAAAACAAAAGTGGTATACTTTTTATCTTTCTTTTTTGATGTTTATATTTGAGTTACACAGCATAATGTTTTGATATGCATATTTTCAGTGAAAATATTATTATAGCCAAACAAATTAACATATCCATCATAAAGTGGCATACTTTATAATGTCTGTCTCTCATTGTACTAAAAGGTGTTTTAAATTTCTGTTATTATATTTATCTTTGGGTAGATAATGCTAACTGATAAAATTTTGTGTTAACTGATTTTCACATATTTATATTTGACTTTAACCTGAGTACATATTAATACCTGAAAAGTGAACATCATCCCTTTAACTGTAGCACAGAAATATAATGTCCTCAGTCAAATAAATAAAGATGAAAGAGGGAAATCTAGCTCATATCTCCTGTATATTTCTATAAGAAATAATTTCTTAGGCTGTACCTTAAAAATCAGAAACCTGTTAGTGTCCTCTCCGTTTTAAACCAAGAGTTTTCATTTTCTATTAAAAGCCAGCAGTATGTTTTTCTTTGAATTACTAGGTCTTTGAACTGCTTAGTAGAAAGAGGTTGTATAAAGGTGAATTTAAAAAGAAACACCACCCCACACACACATATATAGAGATATAAAGAGGAATGCACTCAACTGTTTTCTCAATGGTTACTATTCTAGCTCTCAGTAATTGCCCCTTGGTTAAATTAAAAAACAAACAAACAAAACTTCTCTTCAAGTGTTGTTCTTAGGGGCATAAAAACCTGAAGAAAATGAAATGCACATTGGGGTTCAAAGAGCATTTTTGAGCCAGATATACCTAGAGATAAAATGTTTTCCAAATTAATATATGTCTGAAATGATAGCTATACCATTACCCTGATTTTATTATTATGCATTGTATACATGTATTAAAATGCCATATTCGACTCCATAAATATGTACAATTTCTGTTCAATTTAAATATACATATACACAAATATACATATTCATAAATAAATATACATATTCATAAATTAAAAATAACAAAAATAAAATTATTTTTCAATATATTTTTGGTATAGCCTGGGCCTAGGTAGTTAGTCTCTTTGTTGTTTCTATTCATTAATAAGATAGGACTAATAATAGTTAATTCACAGTATTGAGATAAAAGTTAGGGATAATGTACTTTGAATCTAGGCATCAATTATTTTATAGTATTATCAACTGTGAGTTAAGGTTGTGCTCACTGGGAGTTCATCATTAGCTTTTCCCAAATCAATTTTAAATGGCCAAGCAAACAGAAAAGACAATTACAAATCACACAAAAAACTAAGGGGCACAAGCAACTAAGTGATACAATTTTCTTTCAAACAGAATATTGTCCTGCCTGCCACTGCCTCCACTGTCCATGAATACTGTCTGCAACGGCCAGTTTCAATTCCTTTCTCACCCATCAACTAAGCTTCTATGGGCAAGTCCATTTGTATTTTTCCTTATCTCTCACCACCAATATGCAAAAGATCAGGGAACAGAGGGAAACAGTGCATAGAACATTTTATAAAAGACACATTAAATGGATTTCCTTAAATTACTTGTTCTATATTTTTGCAGATCAATATCTTATATCTAAAGCTATGAGGAAAGGGACGGATGTGTCACAATTATTAGATAAAATTCCCATTGCTCCAATTTTTGCTATCTGGAGTAAGTTCATCTCATGCAGCTAACAGTATTTCTATAAAATTTTCTTGTGACCAACCTGCTTTTAAAGAAAATAAGGTGGTCCTAGCATGTCTGAGGAAATTCGTATTTCCTCTTCCTTTAACATGTAGATATGGTATTGTTTCTCGAGCTAGATGTTGCTTACACAGGCAGACTCAGTTTGATAAAATTCATTGAGCACTTAAGACACATGCAGGATTCTATATGCATATTATGAATCATTTAAGAAGTTAAACGTATTACTTGTAATAAGAGTAGTAATAAAGTCATATTTCTTCTCATTTTATAATATAGCAATTATATGACCTTCACTTGGTGAAACAGAGGGAAATAAATCATGAAAATTGTTTGCACTTCTCAAACAATATTTCACAGTTTGTGTCATATAGTAAAGTGGTTCTTACAGAAATAAGTTAGGAAAATATTCCATACACTATCTTGCAACTTGAGGGTTCTTGATTCATAGTAGCTAGTAAAAAACTCTGGAATTTTTACAGTGAATGCATCTATTGTGCTTTAACACAGCCTTTACAAAATTCAGGTGTGTTCTATAGAAAATTATTTCTTCTGCATGTTAAAAGATTATATAGGAAAGCAAAAATTCTGTGGTCAAATGACTATTAGTATGCTAAAAAATTTAACAATTTTCTTTACTACAGAAATTCTGGAACTGAAATTCACTATCTTTACAATTATGTTATATTTCTGTATGTGAATGAACATCATATTATTTATTTTAGAGATATACTACTTTCTCTGCTATTATTTAAATTAAACCAGAAAAAATCATCCTCACAATAAAGGATCAGCAATTTCATTGAGCTATGCTAGAGGCAGATACTTAGATAATTCCTTATGTTTCCACAGTTTCATTACAAACATTCATAGCCATAAAAATAGAAGCAAAGATTGATCTTTTGAATTATGCAGCAGGAACTTACAAAGATGAGTGTTTCTTGGGAAACATTATTTTTAGAGCATCTGACCCTTCCCATGAAACAGCTCTAAAAATGACATTTCCAGCACCTTTGACATTCACCCCATCTCACAGGGAGTCATGCAGCTAGTAGTTTTTACACACTACAAATTTACATAACAATAGGGTCAGAATAGGATATAAGGAAAGAAAGAAAAATACACTCACTGACCTCAGTCACTGGAACAAGAAATTTAATGAAACTATCTAAATTTAAGAATGATCTTTGAAAAACTGGAGATTTCCATGCAATTACCTTACCAAAATATACATCTGAAAGTGACCAGTTTATGTGAAGTGCATAGGATTCATAAATATGTAACAGAGATAGGAAAAGAAGCTGTTTCTGATTAGAATAAAATCAGAGACACACAATAGCCATTCCATAAAAGAGACTTGATTCAGACTTACCTTTAAGTGTTGATACATCAGTAAATATAGTTAAACTAATTAATATAGCAACATTCATTTGGTACTATTGAAGTTATCTTATTGGAAAGTGGTAAAAAATAGAACATTCAAGTGTTAAAAAAAAGCTCTACCTCTTTAAAAATACTTTTTTGTTTGGTTTGAATTTGAAATATTTTAAACATTTTACCTAAATTATAAAATTAAATTTAAAAATAAATGAATACTTCACATCATACATCAATTTGGTAGTATACCCACCCAAAATTTGTTTAACATAATTTTAAAACACAGCATTTTACTGACAATATTACTAGGATATGTCTGAAGTATAAAACTGAATCATCAAAGAAATTTAAAACTGAATTAAATAATCATATTAGTAAAAAATATTGGTATTGAGTAAATATATATTAAAGTAGAAAATACAGGTAATACTAAAATGATATATTCAGTATTTTAACAATATGATAAAAGAACTACAAATATTATATCCAAAAGTTAAATGAAATCCCAATAATCTTTCTTTGAAATTAGAAACATCAATATAAATGTATATTAATCTTTTTAAAAATCATATTTCTTAGTTCTGTTCATTGAGAAGGCATTAAAGCAACAACACAGAAACATTAAAGCTTTAATACCAATATTTTAGTACCCACATACCATTCCTCACTGGAATAAACATGCTCTTTTGAGAACTGTTTTCAAATCTGGGAGAAGGAAATATATAAGTTGAGCATGAATTTTAACTTGTTGCCAAGAAAGCCAAGAAGCTATCAAAAGACTGCTGACATCAATTTAAAAAGATACAGAACTCAACTCGAAGCAGCTGTCAACAGCCAAAGATAAAAAAATTGGGGCACCAGAAAGAATAATGATTCCAATGAAGTGAAACATAAAACAAATCCATGCATTCATGATAAATTTGAAACAATACTTGTGGATCACCTTTGACTAGATTTGCCAGGTTTGCCTGGATCATTGCCAAGTTATGACTGTTGTCATAGAATCATTAGTATCACATCTTTTAACTGATAAGTTCCACAGTTTTGAGGTGACGTTATAGGGTTACCTACTCATGCTATGAATTGGCAAATAAAAAAGAAAAGAAATTATACTTAATAATATAAAACTGTTTCAGTATAGTCAAACACTTGATATGGTTCATTTCCTCTATGGAAGTCCAAATAGTAAGACAAAAATAATGATAGAACCATACAACATCATTTTATGTCTTAATTAAACAATAGATTAAGATAACAGTTCTCATTAGATGCTATGAAAATTACATAAATGTTGCTAGTGAACCTAGTAATGGGTGGATGGGCTCACAACAGCTGAAAACACTGATCT
This sequence comes from Glis glis, assembly GCA_004027185.1. Lineage (NCBI taxonomy): Eukaryota > Metazoa > Chordata > Mammalia > Rodentia > Gliridae > Glis > Glis glis. Next base: position 10,899 of record PVJS01015737.1, on the reverse strand, counting down.
ATCTGAGGAAAACCGGACCATATGTATTCACAAGGTAATATTTAAAAAGATACCATACCACCTACAAACTATTCTTGCCAAATTTTAAACCTGAATGTGAAAGCCTCTAGATTTGTATACAACAAATATAAAGGAAAAAGGGCATGTTGAACAATGTCAAGAAAGAGTAGCTAATCAAATATAAATTGTAGGAATTGCTACAGATTGATTAGGACAATCCTTAAAGTAATGGCTTAGAAAAAATGTGCATGTACATGTGTGAGAAGTATAAACTGTTATATAATAAAAGATATTTGAGACCCATATCTAAAAAATTCAAAATATTTGTAAACTAAATAAAATTCTTGCCAGGTGTAGTGGTGCATGCCTGTAATCCCAGTACTTGGATGGCTGAGATAGGAGGATCACAGGTGCAAGGCCAGTCTAGGCACACTAGTGAGGCCCTGTTTCAAATTAAAAAATAAAAATAGAGCTAAGAGTATAGCTCAGAGGTAGAACACCTCTGTGTTCCACCCCAGTACCACAAGAAATAAAATAAAAATAAAAAAATACTTCTGTCATTCATGAGTCATAAGGATGTCAAAAAGGAATATGAAGTTAATATCAATAATTTAAGAAATAAGAAATTTTGAAAATGCATATGATAAAATAAACAAAATGGACAGATTCCTGGAAAGCCACAATCAAAGCTCAATCAAGAAGAATTAGATGAAGGTGGAGACCCAAGATGGCGAAGGAATAGAGGCCTGTAAATGAGCCTGTCTCATCATTGCCTAGGGGGCTCAGAACTGAACATTACACATCCACAGAAGAACCAAAACACAATATCCAGTGACCTGAGCAAGACTACACAGACACAGAGTCTACCAGCTACAGAATCCCACAGAAAACTGCAATCCCATGTTGGCAGGGTGGGAAAGGAACCATCTTCCCCCAGACCCTACAGTAGGGCTAATAGCCACCCCTTCCACCAGCAAATCAGGGTGAGGAACTGAGGCAGAATTCTGTGAGTGGTGGGACCATCCCAACAGCAGATTGTGAATACCCCTCAAAGGCTGCCCTAGCTTGGGCTCCTGTCAGAATCACGCACTTCCCCCCCACCGCACTATAGCCCTTGCGATCCCTAACACCCGCGCATCAGAGCCCAGGCACCCTCTGGTGCCTCCACCTGACTCCCATGCGACCCTCTGCGCCGCACTTTGGAGACTGAGCACCCTCTGGTTCCACCACCCAAGATCTGTGCAATCCCCTGCACTGCACCTCAGAGTCTCCGCACCCACCGGCACCACCACCTGAGACCCGAGCAACCTTCTGCGCCACGCCTTGGAGCCCGCACATCCTCAGGCGTTGCCACCCAAGACCCAGAGCCTGTGCACATCCCTTGGAGCCTGTGCAATCCCCAGAAACCATGCCTCAGAGACCGGGCACAATCTAGCACCTCCACCCAAGCCTCGGAGCCCACACCAAACATTGCACCTCGATGTTCACCTCAAGTGCCACCATCCAAGCTCCGGAGTCCACGTGCCCCCCCACACACACACACATCACGCCCCAGTCAACCAGACTGGAGGGTACCACAGCCTGCAGCATACAGACACAATTGGGTCTTCAGGGACCATCAAGAGGTCTTATACATAGAAAAGAAGATGATGCGGAGGCAACAGAAACACAAATTGAAAACACCGAAAATATGAGAATGAGGAACAGTGAGGAAACAAGAATCACTTACAATGCATCAAGTGAGATGATTATTGATACTGACCTATAGGAAATGCAAGACGGAGAATACCGAATTTTGATCTTCAGAATGATGAAAGGCCTCAAAGAAAGCATAGAGGAGATGAAGGAGGAAATTAAGGGTCTAAGAAAGAATTGAAAGAAACTCTGAACAAAATGAAGGAGTCAATAAATGAATTAAAGTCTGTAATAGAAACCAACTCTAGTGGGACTGACCACATGGAAAACAGGGTATCACTCCTGGAAGACAGTTCATTCAAAACTGAAAACACAGTAAACGATAGACAGAAGATATTGCAACAACACACCCTGGCCATCCAAGAAATACAGAAAAATACAAGACAACCTAATCTATGGATAAAAGGCATTGAAGAAGACTTAGAAGCATAGACCCGGGATATCAGAAACCTTTTCAAAGAAATTATTTCAGAGAATTATCCGAACATAGAAAAAGATTTGGACATTCACATACAGGACACATATAGAACACCGTTAAGACACGACCAAAGAAGGACCTCCCCATGCCATGTAATAATTAAAATGACTAACATAGAGGGCAAAGAAAGAATCTTAAAAGCAGCAAGAACAAAAGAACAGGTGACATACAGGGGCAAAACAATAAAAATAATCCCAGGTGTTTGATTGGTTTTGAAGTTATTCTGAATGGAATTGTTTTCTGTATTTCTTTCTCAGTGGATCTAATAGACACATACAGATTATTTCAACCAGCAATACCTGAATATACATTCTTCTCAGCTGCCCAGAGAACATTCTCCAAAATAGATCAAATCCTGGGTCACAGAGCAAGCACCAGCAAATTCAAAAGATGTGATATAATTCCCTGCATCTTCTCAGATCACAATTGAATGAAACTGGAAATTAACAACTGGAAGACCAAAAGTAATCTCATAAGTACATGGATACTGAATGATACACTCTGAACAAGGACTGGATCAGAAAAGAAATAAGGGGAGAAATGAAAAACATTCGTTTTATGAGGCCAACATCACATTAATACCAAACCCAAATAAAGATACCTCAAGAAAAGAAAATTACAGACCAATATCATTAATGAACATAGACGCAAAAATTCTAAATAAAATACCATATTGAGAAAATCATACACCATGACCAAGTTGGTTTCATACCAGGAAAGCAAGGCTGGTTCAACATACACAAAACAATACATGTTATCAACCACATAAATCAAACTAAAACCAAGAATCACATGATCATTTCAATAGATGCTGAAGAAGCATTTGACAAAATTCAACACCCATTCATGCAAAGAACTCTACATGAAATTGGAATAGAAGGAACATACCTCAATATCATTAAGTCGATATATAAGAAACCCAAAGCCAACATCATATTGAACAGGGAAAATTGCCAGAATTCCCCCTTAAAATCAGGAACAAGACAAGGATGCCCACTATCACCACTCCTTTTCAATATAGTCCTCAAAACTCTTGCCAGAGCAATAAGACAAGAGAAGGATATCAAAGGAATTCCAATAGGAAAAGAAGAATTAAAATTATCTTTATTTGCAGACGATATGATCCTATATCTAGAACACCCAAAGAACTCAACCAAAAATCCACTAGAGCTGATTAACAAATTCAGCAAAGTAGCAGGATATAAGATCAATCTAAAAAAAATCAGTAGCTTTCATATATGCCAACCATGAATCCACTGAGAAAGAAATCCAGGAAACATTTCTATTGACACTAACTTCAAAACCAAAATCAGTAGCTTTCATATATGCCAACCATGAATCCACTGAGAAAGAAATCCTGAAAACAATTCCATTCACAATAACTTCAAAACCAATCAAATACCTAGGAATAAACTTAACCAAAGAGGCAAAAGACCTCTACAATGAAAGCTATAGAACACTGAAGAAAGAAATTGAAGAAGATCTTAGAAGATGGAAAGATCTCCCCTGCTTTTGGATAGGCAGAATAAATATTATCAAAATGTCTATTATGCCAAAAATGATGTACAGAGTCAATGCAATCCTTATCAAAATACCAACATCATTTTTCTCAGAGCTAGAAAAATCAGTCATTAATTTCATATGGAGAAACAAAAGACCAAGAATAGATAAAGCAATTCTCAGCAATAAGAACCATGCAGGAGGCATCACAATCCATGACTTCAAATTATACTACAGAGCTATAATAATAAAATCAGTGTGGTATTGGCACAAAAACAGACACATAGACCAGTGGAACAGAATAGAAGATACAGAAACAAGTCCATAAACTTATAGTCAATTGATTTTTGACAAAAGTGCCAAAAACATAGTTTGGAGAAAGGACAGTCTTTTCAACATATGGTGCTGGGAAAACTGGTTATCTACCTGTAGAAAAATGGAACTAAATATTTACCTCTCACCCTGCACAAGAGTCAACTTGAGATGGATCAAAGACCTGGAAGTTAGACCACAGACTGTGAAATTACTAGAGGAGGGCATAGGTTCAACACTCCAACAAAGAGGCATAGGCAGAAACTTCCTCAACAAGACCTCCAAAGTACAGGAAATTAAAACAATAATTAATAAGTGGAATAGCATTAAACTACAAAGCTTCTGCTCATCAAAGGAAACCATCAAGTGCCTAAAAAGAAAGCCTACAGAATGGGAGAAGATTTTTGCAAGCTATCCCTGTGATAGAGGTCTAATATCTAGGATATACAAAGAACTTCAAAGACTTTCCACTAAAAAATAAATAATCCTATCAGGAAGTGGGCAACTGAAATGAATAGATACTTCACAAAAGAAGAGATACAAATGGCCAATAGATACATGAAAAAATGTTCAACATCATTAGCAATCAGGGAGATGCAAATCAAAACTATTCTAAGATTTCATCTAACGCCAATTAGAATGGCAATGATTAAGAAGTCAAACAACAACAAATGTTGGTGAGGATGTGGGGAAATTGGGACTCTTCTACACTGTTGGTGGGATTGCAAACTAGTTCAACCACTATGGAGATCAGTGTGGAGATTCCTCAGAAAACTGGGAATGGATGCACTATATGATCCAGCTATACTACTACTGGGTATCATACCAAAGTGATTGAAACTAGAAAACTAGAGTAATATATGCATACCCATGTTCATAGCAGCACAATTCACAGTGGCCAAATTATGGAACCAACCTAGGTATCCATCAACAGATGGATTACAAAATTATGGGAAATACACACAATGGAATTCTACTCAGCAATAAAGAAGAAGAAAATAACATCATTTACAAGAAAATGGAAGGACCTGGAAAACATTATGTTAAGTGAGATTAGCCAAGCACAGAAAGAGAAGGGTTATATGTTTTCATTAATATGTGCAACCTAGGGAGTAGTGGAGACACAAAAGGGACTCCGGATGATAGTGGAAAATCCTCAGTGGTGCAAGGGAAGTGGTCTAAGGGAAGGGGAAGGGCAAGAAAGAAGTGTATCAATGGAATTACTATCATAAACAATGTGTTTACATGAGAATATACCAACATCATTCTCAGTACTCCATATGGGGAGGGTGGTGGGGGGGACACTAAGAGCTGTGTGCATGTATGTTAAAATCAAATTGATATTCATTGTGATGTGAGACTACAATGCACCAATAAAAGCATGTTTAAAAAAGAATTAGATAAGCTGAATTGCTCATAATATTAATAAAATTATACTTTAAAACTTTCCCACACAGGCAACTTCAGGCCTGGATGGCTTCATTGATAAATTCTTCTAAATATGAAACAATGAAATAATAATAATTCTACATAAAGTCTTCCAGAAAATAGAAGTGACAAGATTTACTCAGATACCTGAAAACCAAACAAAAATTGGTTCATCTATTTAAGGTTCAGTTGCAGGAGTAAGGGCAACAGTGCTGTCCATATGACATTAATGAACTCATGCATAAAAACTAAAACCAAAAACAAAAATTGGTTCATCTATTTAAGGTTCAGTTGCAGGAGTAAGGCAACTGTGTTGTCCATATGACATTAATGAACTCATGCATAAAGGGAAGAACAAAACAAAATAATATGCCATAACCCTTGAAAAGGCCCTGCTGCATATGCTAGGGTCAGAACTCTAGCCAGGTTATGGACAAGAGCATGAAGGAGGTCACCCCCATATGCAAGGGTAAAGATTCCCACCTAAAACAGCATTCACCAGCACAGAGCACCTCCATCTGGATAGTGTTAATAAAAATTTGAGTCATTAAAAAGAAGAACTCTCAAAAAATAAAGTAATCATCAAAACTAGACTCAGCCAAGATACAAATGTTGGAATCATTTGTCAGATAATTTAACATAACTGAGTAATATAGAAAAAACCTCAATTAAAAAGTTAAGCAATATGCAAGTTTATTTAATTATTTTTGGGAAGAGATTGAAACAATAAGGAAAAAATAAAAAGGGATTTCTAGAAATGGACAATATCTTTTAGAGATGGAGAATGTCTTGAATGTAGGATGAAGAATGTCATCAGTAAACTCAGCAAAGCCAAGAAGATAACCAATGAACTTGAAAAATAGCCAAATTATGGAACCAACCCAGGTGTCCATCAACAGATTAACGAATCACAAAATTATGGGATATACACACAGTGGAATTCTATTGCAGGAAAATGGATGGACATGGAGAACATTATGCTAAGTGAGATTAGCCAGTCACAGAAAGGGTCATATGTTTTCTCTCATATACGGAAGCTAAGGAGTAATTGGGTTACAAGGGAGACTTTAGATAATAGAGGAGAAATCCCAGTGGAGCAAGGGAGGTGGTCTTGAGGAGGGGTCAGGAAATGGAGAATTAATGAAGGAAACACTTCCTCTGACATTATGTACATATGTGAGAATACCAATGCTAATCTCAGTATCTTGTATGGGAAAGGGGGAAAGTGGGGAGGGAGCCAGGGGAAAGCTCACCAAGTGCTGTGTGCATGTATGTCACTGTCACTGTGAACTACATTATGATGTGAAGCTATAATGTACCAATAAAAGTATAAAAAAGAAAAAGGTCAATAGAAATCACCCAATTTAAGTACAGTTAGAAAAATATTTTTTGGGGAAAAAGCAGAACAGAGTATCTAAGAGCTATGGATCAATATCAAATAGGACAATATATGTGTAATTGATATCTCAAAAGGAGAAAAGAGAGTTCAAGGAAAAAGAAATGTTTGAAGAAATAACATGATAAGGAACAAATTTAGTGAAAAGAACAAATCTCAGATCCAGGAATTCAGAGAAAACCAAGCAAAGCAAAGCAAAGAAAAACCTGAATCCCTAAGCATATTCTTACTGCCAAAAACAAAAGACAAAGAGAAAATATTAGGAAACAGGAGGAACACAGGTTCGAGGCCAGCCTCAGCAACTTAGCAAGACCCTTCAACAACTCACTGAGATCCTGTTTCAAAATAAAAATAAAAAACTAAAAAGGGTTGTGGGTGTAGCTTAGAAGTAGAATGCCCCTGGGTTCAATTTCCAGTACATTTTTTATCTTCATTTTTTAATTTATTTATTGGTGCATTGTAATCACACATCTTGATAAGTTTCAAGATGGTAGAAGTATACATACACTCATCGGTCAATTCACACACACACACATACTTCAAAACAACAGAGTATAAAGACTATATACAGTTTTGTATAGGAAACTAGCTTGAGCAATTTCTTGCTATGTGACCAATACTTTAGTTAACCCTTTCTCAAACTTAGTTTTCTCATTTATATTGTATCTCAATTAGATGGCCTGGACTATATAGTTTTGCAGGGCCCTGAATCTTAGGAATTCTGTTATTTTGTGTCTTAGTAATGCTCTCTATTTGGCAATAATTTGACTTAGTGAATTTGCTTTTATGCTTCTTGTTTTTACTTTAAGATAGAATTTAAGACAAAATATCAATAATACCAGGTTATTAACATCTCCTGTTACCTAATTACAACTAATGGAATAATATTACAATTCAAGGACCAGAATAGCCTAACATGGCAGATTCATTCAACTAATACACAGTTATATTGTTTATTTATTGATAACTAAGAGAATCTTCAAAGTTACCACTTATCTGATAGAGATATGAGAAAGGCATTTTTTATGAGAACATCCTATTTGTACTTAAACTTCTTTGCAACCAATTTTTTTCCTTGGTGTTTGTTTCATTTTTACCTGTGAAACTGCTATTTTTCATTACTTTATATGTGCTTTTAAAGATAACAAACTTAAATTACATATAATTATCAGTTATATAACTGGCTAAAAAAAGAAAATTTCAGTACATTCTCATTTTCTTTTCTGCAATGATGCAATTTGTCTTGTTAACTGAATTGATTAAATGAATCAGTTTAATAGTAGGGCAAATACTAGTATTTTGGGGCAGTATTAAGCAAAGCATTATGAAAACTGAATATTTAAGGAAACTATCTAAAATATTTTTAGATCCAAACAAGAGGCATATTAAAACTATTATGTAGAGAATTTTGTATAATTATTTTTCTAAATTATCTGAAATTTGTTGAAAACTGACCTAAAATAAGCATAATACCATATAAGTTAGGTAAAATTATTTGAAGTGAAGTCTTATATCTAAATTTACATAAAAAGTTTTTCTATACTTTATTATCTGTAGAAGTTCTACATCATTTATGAAAGTCATAGTAAAGAGACATCTGTGTTACATGCACACACATATTGCACACAATTTGTGAATATATCTTATACATGTAATTTTCTTGAGTCAATTTTCAAATATCAAAAATGCACTTAGTTAACATCCTTGTATGTTTGATTTCTTCAATGTATGTATTTAAGAACTCTATAAAAATTACACATACTTTAAAAAGATATGTCAAAAGTAAATTCAGTAGAAAAAAGAAATATATTTAGCAGACCACTACATTTTGACATTACATACACATATACACACATATTTGTAGATACATATTATGGAACTTTGGGGTATTGTTTCCATTTTTAAACAGTGATTTATAGACCATATATCAAGTGTCAGAAATGTGATAAATATTTTATATTTTTTCTTTAATCCTTACAAAAAACTCTCTCTCGGGTTGGTTTACTTTTATGCTAATATCCAAATACCTCCTTACATAACTGGATAAATTCAATGAATAGAGTATCCATTTATAGCTGCGCCACCTGGGCAGGCCCCGCGCGCCAGGTACCAGACCACTGGCGTCCCCGCGCGTGCCACCCCGGCAGTCCCTGCACCACCTGGGCGGGCCCCGTGCGCCAGGTTCCAGACCCCGGCATCTCCGCCCCTCACCTTGACATCCTCTGCGCCTGCCCCAGGCCTCGGATCCCCCCACACTGTGTCACCTCGGCAGACTCTGCACCCGCCCCAGGCCTCCGCGCCACCCCAGCAGCCTCTGCGCCATCTCGGCAGCCTCAGCATCACCTCGGCGGCCTCTGCACCCGCCCCAAGCCTTGGCCTCACCTCGGCAGCCTCTGCTCCAGGCCTCGGCGTAACCCTGACAGCCTCTGCGCCACCTCGGTGGCCCCTGTGCCAGGAGCCTCTGTGCTAAGCTTCAGAGCCTGGATACCCTCCGGCACCACCACCCAAGACCCGCGCCACTCTGGGTTGTCACTGAGTCAGGACACACCCCGGCGCTGACACCTGAGATCTAGGAGCACACGCTCCCCCCTGGGACCCACGCGCAATCCTCTGTGTCATGCCACAGAACCTGTGCACCCTTAGGCACCCCTACTCGATACCTGGAGCCCGCAACCCCCACAGGCCTGTTGTAATCCTCAGCACAGCGCATCAGAGCCTGGGCACCCTCCAGAGACATTTCCCGAGTCCTGGAACACGTGTGCATCCCTAGGGGCCCAGGCGACCCCCAGCACCTGTGCCTCGGAAACAGGGCACCTTCCAGTACCATCACCCGTGCATCAGTACCCGCACCCAACACCGCGCCTCGAAGTGTTCCTCACATGACAACACCTGAGCTCCGGACCCTGCGTACCCCTCCACACACAGTACCATGCCCCAACCAACCGGACGAGAGGGATCCACAGCCTGAAGCATACCGACCCAATTTGGACTACAGGAGCCATCAAGAGTTATCATACACAGAAAGGAAAATGATGCGGAGGCAACAGAAACACAAAATGGAAAACACCAAAAATGCAAGAATGAAGAATAGTGAGGAAACAGGAAACATCCACAATGCATCAACAAGTGAGATTACTGACTCTGACCTGCAGGAAATGCAAGATGGAGAATTCCGAATTTTGATCTTCAGAATGATGAAAGGCCTCAAAGCAAGCATAGAGGAGAAGAAGGAGGAAGTTGAGGCTCTAAGGAGGAATCAGAAAGAAACTCTGAACTAAATGAAGGAATCAATAAAAGAATTAAAGACTGCAATAGAAACCAACGCTAGTAGGCTCGACCGCATGGAAAATAGGGTATCACTCCTGAAAGACAGCTCATTCAAAACTGAGAACACAGTCAATGATATACAGAAGATATTACAACAACACACCCTGACCATTCAAGAAATACAAGACAATGCAAGGTGTCCTAATCTAAGGATAAAAGGCCTTGAAGAAGGTTTAGAAGCACAGACCAAGGGTATAAGAAACCTCTTCAAAGAAATAATTTCAGAGAATTTTCCGAATATAGAGAAAGATATGGACATACACATACAAAAGACATATAGAACGCCGTTAAGACAGGACCAAAGAAGGACCTCCCCTCGCCACGTAATAATTAAAATGACTAACATAGAGGCCAAAGAAAGAATGCTAAAAGCAGTAAAAACAAAAGAATGGGTGACATACAGGGACAAAACAATAAAAATCACCCCAGACTTCTCAACTCAAGTCAGCAATGCCAGGAGGGATTGGTATGAAGTACTCCGGACCCTGGAAGAAAACAATTTCCAACCAAGAATGAAATATTCAGCAAAGCTATCATTTGAAATTGATGGAGAAATGAAAATGCTCCATGATAAACAAACATTTAAAGAATTCTTGAGGACCAAGCCAACACTAGAGAAAATCCTGAAAGAAATAAACCACAAAGAAGGAAAAACAAGCAATCTTCAGAACCACAGGAGAGGTGAACTCCACCAGGTAAGCAACTAAACAAGGAGATTTTTCACCACAGCAAATAGAAAATAAAACTCAAAAATGATAGGAAA
>PVJS01015736.1:0-38462 GCA_004027185.1 Glis glis | reverse complement strand
TACAGGTAGATAACCAGTTTTCCCAGCACCATTTGTTGAAAAGACTGTCCTTTCTCCAACGTATGTGTTTGGCGCCTTTGTCAAAGATCAATTGGCTATAAGTTTGTGGACTTGTTTCTGTATCTTCTATTCTGTTCCACTGGTCTATGTGCCTGTTTTTGTGCCAGTACCATGCTGATTTTATTACTATAGCTCTGTAATATAATTTGAAGTTAGGAATTGTGATACCTCCTGCATGGTTCTTATTGCTGAGAATTGCTTTGGCTATTCTGGGTCTTTTGTTTTTCCATATGAAATTGATGACTGATTTTTCTAGCTCTGAGAAAAATGATGTCGGTATTTTGATTATTTTATTTTTATTTTGAAATGGTATCACTAGGTTGATGAGAGTCTCACTACTTGCTGAGGCTGTCCTCGAACCTGTGATTCTCCTGTCTCAGCCTCCCAAGTACTGGAATTACAGGCATGTGCTACCATGTCTGGCTGACATAAAATATTTAAGTTTTCATCTATTTATAATTTCCTAATTGAGTTACTTACTATTGTAAACAGCCCATCACAGTTTCATTCAGTTAAGCCCTCACTCAAACAATATATTTTTCTGATTCTCTTCAAGGTCAGGAGTATGATCTGAATGTTTATGTCCCCCCAAATGTGGACTGAAATCTTCACTCCCAAGGTGATATCAGGAGGTGAGACCTTTAGGGAGTGGTAAGGTTGTAGGGGGTAGAGATCTCATATGTGGGGTTAGTGCCCTTATAGAAGAGGCCCCAGAGAAGCCGGGTGAAGTGGCACATGCCTGTGATGCCAGCTACTCAGGAGACTGAGGCAAGAGGATCACAAGTTCAAAGGCAGCCTGGGAAACTTAGTGAGACCCTGTCTCAAAATAAAATATAAAGGCTGGGAATGTAGCCCAGTGGAAGAGCGCTTGTCTGGCATGCACACAGCCCTGGGTTCAATCCCCAATATCACACACACACACACACACACATGCACGCTCCAGAGGGCTCTATCACCCTTTCCACCATGTAAGAGCGTGGTGAGAACAGAGTTGTCAACAAGGAAGCGGGTCCTCCCCAGACACAATCTGTGGCACCGTCATCTTGGACTTCTCCTGTTCCAGCTGAGAAATAAATTTCTGTTTTTTATAAGCTTCACAATCTATGGTATTGTGAACAGCAGCCTGAATGGACTAAAACAGGCATGTATTAGGTGTGCAGATTAAAAAAACAAAACAGAAGTCAAGCCGGGCATAGTGGCGCACACTTGTAAGTCCCAGTACTTTGGGAGGTGGATACTGGAGGATCCACTGGGTTTGCGGCCAGCCTCAGCTCTCTCTCTCCCTGTCTTTCTCTCTCTCTCTCTCTCTCTCTCTCTCTCTCTCCTTAGTGAGGCCCTCCGCAACTTTGTGAGACCCAGTTTCAAAATAAAGTATAAAAAAATAGGGCCAGGGGCGTAGCGCGGAGGTAGAACGCCCCTGGGTTCAACCCCGTACCGCAAAAAAAACAAAACAAACAAAACACAGAAGTCACCAGCCCTCATTTCTAAGAGCAGGTGTTCCTTGGGCATGCGGGTTAAAGCAGGACAGCACACGGTGATCCAGACCATAAGAGAAGCAAGAGCGAGGCAGAGTGGGCGCACAGGAGGATGGATTCCTGCGGACTGCTGGGGGCCCCTGCAAGTGTGTGAGACTCAAGACTCCATGACAGGAAAGAGATCCGATTGGCTTAAGCGCCACAATGAAGAGGCCCAGGCGTTGCATGGCTTCCTGCACAGCGAGGCCCAGGGGTCAGTGATGTTAGAGACTCAGTGGCCCCCTGTCTCCTGGCTCTGCTTCCTCCAGGCTGGCTCTACTCTCAGGCCAACTGCAGTCAAGAGCTGAGCTGAGCCACCAGGTGTCCTAGCGGTCTGTGGATCAAGGCAAGCCACAGGAAAGCAATAATGAAGCCCATGCCTACTTACTGCGAAGCTCTAAGCAAGAGGCTAAGTAATAGTGCTGGCTCCCCAGTGGTCCACTGCACCTGCCTGTGGGCCAGAACCTGGGGAGGGTCGGATGGGTCAGCTTGGATGGAGGGATCCTCTCACCCAACAGGAAGCGCGTGCCCTTATATGTAGCTGGGGTGAGGGGCAGAGGTCTAAGAGTAAAAAATCCTGGCTACTGAGTCAGAGTAGAGGAAGTATCTTTAAGGTCCTCCTCTCCTAATGAGCCATTGCTAGCATAGGCACCTGGGGAAAAGAGGCCTCAGCCCACAGAGAGACACCTGGGCTAGCAATGCAGGTACGGGTAGGCAGGTGACCAGCCAAGGGGCCTGAGTCTCTGACTGCAGCCCCCTGCAGAGCCCCATGCGCTGGCTGGGCACCATAATGGGAGAGAGGGCAGCTCTCTCCATGTGGCCTGCCAGGGGAAAGCCTTTGCAGTCACCAAGTCAGGCCTGAAAGATCACACACAGGTGTTTGGAGTAAGGTGGTTATCAGCAGCTCCAGACTTACATCCTATTCCTCTCAGAAACACAGTGAGAGGAGAGTGTTCTGTCTTAATGGGCCAGCAGACATTCTGGGACCGACTCCAGCTAGACTGACTTGGGTCTTCACCCGTCCCTGAAACAACCTCCTGGCCAAGTGGATGGAATTAACTGCTTGGCCTGGATCACATCTCTGTGCCTGACCTGGGGCTTGGGGCCTTCCCAGCCTACTTAAATGTAGAACAAGGAAGGGGTACTTATTAGCAGAAGCACAAGTGGATCCCGAGTAAGCAAAACCCACAGATAGCCGTGCTCTAGCGCTTGAGTGAAAGCGTTTGTATTTCTTCACCCCTTCAATAAATATTTACCCAATAGTAAGTGTGTGCCCTAGAGAGACAGCAGTGACCCAAAATATCAAGCTTTAGTTCTCCTGGGGGTGACAGACAATAAACACAATTAGTAGACAAAATAGATGACCTATTAGAAAGACAAGGGGTCAGAGGAACTAATATTATTACATATAAAGGAAACGTATAGCCCCACAGGGACAAAGAGAACAAATTAAAACAAGAAAGAAAGAAGGACAGAGAAGTATGAGCATGGGAGGCTGAAGGCAATTAGAGAATAAGTACCCTGAAGAGGGAGCATGTGGCGTGTTCAAAGAACAAAGAGTAAAAGTTGTCAGACGTAATACTGGATGCCCAGTTAAGTCGGAATTTCTGATAAACAACAAATTTTTTTTTTTTTTTTTGCGGTACTGGGGATTGAACGCAGGGGCGTTCTACCTCTGCACTATGCCCCCGGCCCTATTTTTTTATACTTTATTTTGAAACTGGGTCTCATGAAGTTGCGGAGGGCCTCACTAAGGACAGAGAGAGAGAGAGAAAGAGAGAGAGACAGGGAGACAGAGCTGAGGCTGGCCGCAAACCCGGATCCTCCGGTCTCCGCCTCCCAAAGTACTGGGATTACAAGCGCGAGCCACCACACCCGGCCTAACAACAAATATTTTTATAATTTTTATTGGTGCATTGTAATTGTACATGAGAGTGAGATTCATATTGATACTAATAACAAATATTTTTATAGTAAACTTTAAAAGTGTTCTATGAAACATTTGGAGCATATTTATGCTAAAAGTTTAGTCCTTGTTTATCTGACATTACTTGAGTGTCCTATATTTTTATTTGCTAAATCTAGAAACCCTAGCTGACTGTGACTGAAGTCAAATGAAGAAAAGGGGATGTTATGGGATGTTACATCCCCCAAAAGTTTGAAGTCCTAACCCCAGTACTTCAGAATATGACCTTATTTGGAAACAGGGTCATCACCGATGTAATTAGCTAAGTTGAGGTCATTCCAAAGAAGGGTGGCACCAAGTCCAATGTGATATAAGAAGATGGCCCTGTGAAAGCACACAGGGAGAAGGCCCTGTGACAACAGAGGCAGAGACTAGACTGATGCAGCTGCAAAACAAAGAGCTAGATCGCTCGCAAACACCAAAGGCTGGAAACGGGCCAGGGAAGCTCCTTCCCCTTCAGGTTTCAGGGGAAACACAGTCCTAGCAACACCTCGATTTCAGATTTGAAACCTGCAGAACTATGAGGATATAAGATTTTGTTGTTTAAGCCACCCAGTCTGTCCCAGGAAAGGAAGACAGAAGCTGTTAGGGAGTTGCCGAAGATGAGGCCGGAAAGGTCAGAAGACTGGTGGCCACGCTGGGGAGGGCCGCGTCGGTCACGTGAGGGCGTGGCTGTGCTCAGAGTGAGATGGAGAGTCCTCCGAGAGTGGGGAGAGGAGCTGCTGATGTAAGGAGATGTGAGGATAATCAGGGGCCACCAGGGGAAGGAAGTGATGCTCTTGGAACTGTGCGCAGTTTCCTCCTGCTGGAGGAGGTGTGAGGGTGGGAATGGAGGCTGGAAGGTGAGCAGCGACTCGATTTTGGAAAGCCTTTTGGTAACTTAAAAAGTAGGGATGCACTTCCCCTTATAGGCCATAGAAAGCCAATGGAAAACTTTGACCAGACATGGGTTCAAATACGCCCCTTGTGCAGGGTCTTCATTACTCATCATACTAGAAGTGAGTGTCACAGAGTTTGAATGGCCGGACAACAATGGAATTCTAGGAGAATTCTAGACTGGGAGAGAAAGGGGTGATTTGTTCATTAGATAGAAAACCTTAGTCCAAGGCCCTCAACTCACACTACTGAGACAGCCACATTCCCATACACCCCAACAGAAACTTGGAAATGCCTGGGGTTTCTCAGAACATTCTCCCAAAGACCATTCTCCCCAAGACCACTGATACGCTGGGGAGGAGCAAGTAGCTGCTCTAGAAAAGACCACAGTGGGTTTGAGCCTGCACATTCTGTTTGTTTGTTTTGTGGTGCTGGGGATTGTGGTGCTGGGGGTATTCTACCTCCAAGCTACACCCCCCAGTCCTTTTAAAATTTTTTGTTTTGAAACAGGATCTCACTGGGTTGCTGAGTCTTGCTAAGTTACTGAGGCTGTTCTCGAAACTGAAATCTTGTCTCAGCCTCCCAAATCCTGGAATTACAGGCAGGCACCACCACACCCAGTTGAGCCTGCACATTCTGAATCAAAAGTCCAGGGACCCAGCCCACTGACTCTCAAACTTCGGTGTTCAAAGAAACCCCGGGGAGCTTCTGAGAATGCCGATTCCTGGGTCCTCTCCTGGGTGTCTTGCTTAAGTAGAGTTGGTCCTGGAACCACACCTGGAGAAACTGCCCTAGTGAGGGACTTGAGGATGTGTGTGCAGACAGTGATAAAAGCTACAGAGAATACATAAAGTAGAGAAGGAGGATAAAACTGTGGCAGAGATGGGTGGAATGTGTTTTTGGATGGGGTAGCCAGGCAAGTCCTCACTAAGAAGTACACAGTATATACCAAAATTACATGCAAAATTTTGCATATCCGTTCCTAGGGAAATGGATACACAACTTCCCGTAGAACTTTTGAACCAAATTAGGACCAAGAACTATTGCAGATTAGTTGGCAGGAAATGGATGAAGTTCAGAATCTGCTGTATTTGGAGCATCCATAATACTTTGGCTTTAGACCGTGGTTCTCAGCCTTGGCTCCTCATTAGAATTACCCAGGGAGCTTTAAAAACTACTGACGTCTGGGTCTCATCCCCAGAAAGTCTGATTGAATTGGTCTCCAGTGTGATCTGGGAACCAGGATATTAAAAGTTCCCCAGGAGATTCCCATTGCAGGAAACGCTGAGAACGATGGATCTAGGGTTTCAAATGAGCCTCACCTTATAGTGATTATTGCTGTTTACATACAGGAAATCGAGACACCAGAGAATGGGCGACTAACCCAAGCTCCCACAGCTGGGGAGTAATCCAAGACTCAAGACAAGGCTCTGCACTCCAAACTCAGTGCTCTGAGTTTGAGGGACAAAGGTCAGTGAGGTCTTTTTTTTTTTTTTTTGCACTGGGGATTAAACTCAAGGGCACTCTACCTCTGAGCTACATCCCCAGCCCTTTTTATTTTGAAACAAATCCTCTCTAAGTTGCCAGAGATCTTGCTAAGTTGCTGAGGCTGGCCTTGAACCTATAATCCTCTTGGCTTAGCCTCCCAAGGACTGGAAATACAGGCATGTGCCACCATGCCCAGCTCAGTGAGGCCATAGTAATGAATTAAAGGCGGAGCGTGGGCTCCTGTACTAGGCAGAAGGAGGACTCAGCATCCAGAAGGCAGAGTGATGGAGGTGCTGCCCGCCGGGGTGTCAAGGGGAAAGGAAGGCAGCTCAGAGGTCAAGAGCTGACAAAGCCAGCTGCCACCTAGCCAGCCAGTGAGAGGCAAGGACTCCACTGCTTCCTTATAGCAACCATCACCACTGATCTCTCAGATGGCCTGATGCTCAACAAAACAGTAACAAAAAACTCTCTGAAATCAACTATATAACAGCTTTGTGCCTTCAGGGAATCCAGTTCCTTCCTCATTCCTTAATACCAGGCAGGTTTGCTGATGTGTGGGGTAGAGGGAGTAGGTACAACAGAACAAAGTTGCTCTCCAAAAAGCAATGCGGCCATCAGCTCTGCAAAAGCCTCGAGTGCCTGGAATGAGCAGGCCATTGTCCACACAGTAGTTGATAACTGTTTCCAAAGCAAATGCCCCAGGAGAGAGAAGACTTCCAAGGTCCAGACCTGAGTTTTCAAACTCTTTTCAAAAAAGAACCCTTTCGATACAAAAAAAATCTTTATTATACATTGTTATGGGTTGGACCTGGAATGTCCCCAAGGCCTCATGTGTTCTGAGGTGGGGCTTCTGGAAGGAATCAGATGTGAGGGCTCTGACCTCATCCGTGGATGAATCCACTCATGGCTGAACTAGGTGGGACCTAGTTGGAGGAGGAGGTAGGTCACTGGGGGCGTACCTTGGTATTTTGGTCACAGTAAGAAGCTGACTAACATATGTGTGTGTGTGTGTGTGTGTGTGTATGTGTGTGTGTGTGTATGCATGTCTTATTATATGTATGGCATATCATATGTCTGAGTATTAAATATACTGTTATATATGGTGTATATTACCTGTGATACACATAACATTTATAATAATATACATATATATATATATATAAATATAAAAGAGATAAAAGTAAACTTGCTGTGGACAAAGCACGGGGCCAGGTCTGGACATTACCTGCCAGGTGGGAGGCAGAGGGAAAGGGGAATGTCCCTCTCTATTCCCCCAGCCCTTCCTTCCTTCCAGCAAGCTCCATTGCCCCTCAGTCTCTCAGCCCCTCACCTGCAGGACAATCGAAGGAGCCGCAGGAGATACTCATCAATTCACTGGACGTGGTAAAGAGCCTATTGTGTGTTTGGCATTGTGTTAAGACTAGGACCAAACATGGGGGAATAGAGCCCCTTTCTTCAAGGACCTCACTGTCTGCTGAGGGTCATGGAAGAAAAGGGACAATTAAGCAAAAAGTGATAGGAAACATATCACATATCCGGAAGTTGCAGAGAACGCAGAATACAGGGAAGGTCGGAGGAAGGGCGCCTCTTCTGGGTAAGGTGGGTGGGGTAGCGCTTTCAGAGAAGGCCCTCTGAAGGAGATCCCCGAAGTTAAGGTCAGCTTCATTCCAAGAGCATGTTTTCAGGAGATGAATGGGAACAGGGAACAGGAGGCTTTGAAACAATGTGAGGATGAATGAAGCGGAGCCAGATGGCGGGAAAAGGGACCGCCTCTGAGGTGCCAGGGACACTGGGGACGATCTCGCTCCATCACAGGTGCCCAGGTGGCCCCAGTGCCAGGATCCCGGCTCTCCCTACAGGATGTAAAGAAGAGACCACAGGCCCCGTGCAGACCCACAGCCCAAAAGGGCAGGTCCGGGGCCACCAGACTGGAGCTCGGGTGTGAAAAGAATTACCTTTGAAGTGAAAAGATCAAAATGGCTTTTGAGAAATCAGATCTCCCTGGCTGGATTTCAGCCCTGAGAGCTGGCTCTGCTGAAGCCAAGCAGTGAAAAGAGCAAAAGCCCCACGAAGTTCTGAGGGACAGCGGGGAGCCGCCGTGGCTGGGCTTTCCTCCAAGCAGACCCCACCAAACGTTCCAGCAAAGTATGCAGAAGACGGAAGGAAGGCCACCAAGACACACTGGGGCAGGGGCCACAGCAAGGCCACCCCCCAGAAAAGCATGATCTAAAACTTCCACTGAAAGCATAGACTCCCACCCCAGGAATGATGGCTCACCTGAGGCACTGGGGACAGAGAGGAGAGGCTGGTGTGTGGTGCCACCGTCTCCACAGTGTTCCCTTCACAACAGAAAGAAAGCAGCCAGGCGTGGTGGCACACACCTGTAATTCCAGTACTTGGGAGGCCAAGACAGGAGGATAGCAGGTCTCGCTAGGTTGTGAGGCCCTCGGCAACCCAGCGAGACCTGTTTCAAAACAAAAAAATAAAATAGGGCTGGGGGTATAGCTCAGAAGTAGAATTCCCCTGGGTTCAATCCCCAGTATAAGAAAGAAAAAAGAGGGAGGGAGGGAGGGAGGGAGGGAGGGAAGGAAGGAAGGAAAGAAGGAAGGAAGGAAGGAAGGAAGGAAGGAAGGAAGGAAGGAAGGGAGGAAGGAAGGGAGGGAGGGAGGGAGGAAGGGGCAAGCTCAGGCAATTCTAGAGGCTTTTGCTTTTATCTTTGGTTTTTCTTTTTCCTCATGATCTCTTGTCTACTGTCTCAAAACTCTTTTTCCCCTCTGCTTCTTCATCTTCCTCTTTCCCTAGGCCTCCCCCTTCTCCCATGACTCTGTGACAGAGAAAAATGCCCGCATGGGCCTTGTTTTCCAGATTCAATCAAGGCTTGAGCTTTTATCTTATTTTTAATAGCTCCTTGCACTAACAGAACCCAGCAAGGCTTTCAGGCCGTAATTATTTCCCTCAAGATTGCTGAGGCCCCTCAGCCCCTGGGTAGCAGCATCCTTGGGCAGTATTTCAGGTGGACAATCTGCATCCCAGGCTACAGAGCAGACAGGGACCCGGCACGCCCAGCAAGCCTGCGGTCAGCACCCCTGTGCTTCTTGCCAGCTCTCTGGGAAGCAGGTCTGGCTGCCCTATTTCTCAGCCAGTCATCTCCATTTCCGTACCCCCCACCAGGGGATTTTTCAATGAGGCTACGGGCTGATAAGACCCACCCAGTTCACCAGAGAGGAAACCGAGGCTAGGGGACTTCCCGATGCCCCAGCCCAAACGTGTGACCAGAGCCAGGCACGAGGATTCCCCTGCTCAGTGTCCTGTCTCCTCTGTCATGACTCCCTCTTAGAAGGGAGCAGTAGGCTTTCTGGGGACTCTGAGCACAGGAAGCTACATTTAAATAGCATGGGGAAGCCAAAGAGTGGGCTAATGCCTGGAGAGAAGCAGAGGGGCTCCTCTCCATCGCCTCCCTCTGCAGCCAGCGTGGAGGAGGAAATCACAGCCTGGTAAGAGTCAGCTGACATGCTTGCCACTCACACAGAAGAGTGAGGTGTCACCTGGAGCAATCTGCAAGCTGCAACCTACCTGCTCTGGTGCCTAAACCTGTGCATGGGTGTGAAATGCTGAGACCAGGGGAGCTGGAAACTGAGCCTCTGATAATTTTCACTTGATAAGAAAAGTCACTGAAGAGCAATACAAATAGGTAACAATAACTGCTAATTTTTATTTAGTTCTTCCTCTGTGATTCTACAAGATGATTTTCATGTCACCTCATAGCAGCCCATGAGGTGGCCAAAGAAGTGGACTTTCTGCCGATTGTCATCCAGCCAGAAAGCGGAGGAGCTGGGACTTAAACTCAGGCAGTCTAGCACCTAAGTTCATGCTCCTAAAATCTTTACTAGGCCATTCAGCAAAGCTTTAGGCTTCCTGGGCTTCATGGCAGAAAACACAAGACAGTAACTAATTTCTCCTAAAGCTGTCTTCCAACCTGGACAAGAGCTATACATTGGGTTATCTGGGATAACCTTCCAGAAGGGGCCTGCACATGGTAGGCACTCACCACATGGTAGGCACATGGTAGGCACTCACCAAGCAATGGCTGCCATAGCTTCTTCAAAGCCAAATGCCAAAGGTGAGGGAGGATTAGACAGACCCACAGTTCTTGTCTAAAGCAGGATGGGGCAGGAAGAGAAACATCTAGCATTATGGTCAAATATACAGTGTCCCCTGAAGAGCTCCTGTATTAATGTTCAGGGTTGATATGGTTCAGTTACAGGGTTGTAATCTCACCAGTAGATAAATCCATTGTAATGGATTCACTGGGTGGTAACCTGGGCTGGTGGGGTGTGGCTGGAGAAGGTGGGTCCCTGGGGGTGTGGCCTTAGGGAATGTGCTTTTATCTTTGAATTCTCTTGCTTGCTTGCTTGCTCGCTCTTGGTTCCAGCCACCATAAGGTGAGGAGCAGAGCCCAGTGTGCTCTCCTTCTTTCTGCTTCCCGCTGCCATGCCCTGAGATCCAGACACTGGCCTCACGTGGATTGAACCCAGAACTTGCAAGGAAACCATGAGCAAATAAATCTTCCTTCCTCTCGGTTATATGGTCATGTTTTTTAGATTAAGCCGTGAGAATGCTGATGAAAACATCTAGGTATTTCATGGGTGTTTTTCAAGAAGCCCTTAAAGTTCTCTTTTAGAACTTTGGATGCTAAGTCCTTCAGCATCTCAAAGAGGACAGATTCTAGGGAACATTTCTTATACTATATACTTTGAGGGGTGTTTCCCCTCTCCTATTCCCCAATAGAATGCCAATGTTTTGCAGGTGCCTATACTACTCATAAGGTCTTGTGCTCCCAGGAAGCCTGGTCCCA
This sequence comes from Glis glis, assembly GCA_004027185.1. Lineage (NCBI taxonomy): Eukaryota > Metazoa > Chordata > Mammalia > Rodentia > Gliridae > Glis > Glis glis. The sequence continues at coordinate 27,703 of PVJS01015736.1, read as the reverse complement.
GCCCAGAGGATGAGACACGACTGGTCTAAACCTATCATGGCTGCTCCTGTACCATCTCAGGGATTAATTTAGGCATGGGCACAGGGCATAGTTATGGCTAATGGAAGGTGGAAAAAGGTCAGTAAGAGGCTTTTGGAAAGACTTTTCTTTGTGGACCAAAAGGATTCACAAGGACAGAGACCCTTTTCTCCCCAAGGATGTCGTCATGATGATGTGACACCTAGAGTTAAGAAAGTCATCTTGTACCCACAAGGGAAGCTAATGTAAAGACAAATCCAATACAGTGAGTATAGAAACAAAGAGAAGAAGTCAGGCGTGGCGGCACAGGTCCGTAAACCCAGTACTTGGGAGGCTAAGACAGGAGGATCACAGGTTCAAGGACAGCATCGGCAACATATTGAGACTCTCAGCAATCTAGCAAGACCCTGTTTCAAAACAAAACATTAAAAGGGCTGGGGATGTAGCTTGGAGGTAGAATGCCCCTGGGTTCAATCCCCAGTACCACAAAAAAAGAAAAGAGACAAAGAGAAGAAGGAAGTTGGCCCTTATGTTACCCTGGGAGAGAAAAATAATATCTTGAGTTGAATGAGAACCCCTAGGCTTAGGCCCAAACACAAACACTTCCGCAAGCACAGAGTGAGGCCAGTCGCAATAGGTCTGGGCTCAATGTACACGTGGCCCTGGAGAGGAGCAGTCAAGCTTCTGATTCCAGTGCAATCCTGCTTTCTTGACCAAGGATCCCTGAAATCTGAGGAGCGGCACATCTAAGGTATCTGTGTCCAAGCGAGAGCCACCACCTGGCTCAGGAGCATTCTAGTTTCCTCCCAGCCAAGGGGCAGCCACACTCCACACTTGGTGAACAGATCACAGAGGCTGCTACGGGCTTTGGCCAGAGAGACGCACAGAACCAAGAGAGTGATCTAAGCAAACACGTGACCACACATTGCCAAAGAATCCACAAAGCACAGAATGTCTTAACCTTCTCCTCTTCCTGGGCTCGCCAGTTGGAAAGGGGAAAAAAAATGGGAACCCAGAGGGGAGCAGGAGGCATGCGCTCGTCAACGCCTCCCTTACTGCTCTGGGTGCTGGCAGGGGGTGCGGTGGCTGAAAGCTTGCTGCTCCTGCCCTCAAGAGATTCTCAGGGTGGGAGGGTGGGTTTGGGGAGATAAGAACAGGAAGACATCCCTGGTATACATGAAAAATCCTTACCAATGTCAGGCAGTAAACATTAACTACCTGGATATTTCTACAGAAGCCGTGGGCATTGATTGAGAGAATGGAGGGACCGTGGGCTGCAGAGTCAACATAGGGTGCGAGGAGGTCATGCGGCTCCTCAGTCCTAGTCTAGTTTTTCCAAAAGATCTGAGGCTCGTCACTGGGTTCCCACTATCAAACCTCAATGGCATCAGGGTGGACAGCAACAAAAAGCCCAGGGCATTGCCCTGGAATATATCACACAAGGTGGGGATGGCAATTATGGCCACAGGGCCACACCCAGCCTGAATTTTTATTGCCCACAAGCTATGAATGGTTTTTATATTTACCAGGCTGTTTAAACAACAACAACAAAGAAGAATATAAGACAGAGAAGTCTGGGACCTGCAAAGCCTAAAATATTTACCATCTGGTCCTCTACAGAAAAAGTTTGCCAATGATTGAACCGGAGGGTCTGTGGTAGCCAGGAATGTGACCCTTACCTGTCAAGGTTTCCTTAGGGCCTTTCTGGGAAAAACTGAATGCCCTTAGCTACTAGGGAGTGATGTCAAAGTTTTTCTCCTGAAGGTCTAGGTCCTCTGGGTGTGAGAGCCGTTAGTTCATGGCCAGGATTTGGGCTCCTCCTGATTCTCCTCTGCATTAAACCACACCAGTCAGCTCCAGCTCCCCACCCCACCCCCACCCCCAGGTTCCCCAAGGTAATGGGTAACAGCATTCCAACACCCCTAAGTGTCAGGCATTCCTGAAGGGCTTGGCACAGCACGTGGCCCACCAGACACACACCTCCTGCTCTAGGTGGGCCAAGCAGACAGAGACAAGACAGGGGACCAGATGCCTGCAGGACTAGGTCACCCTCCGGCTCCTTTTGAGGAGGGGACCCCTGACTAGGAGTCTGCAGTCTCCCAACCCTACCCTGTGAACTCTGGGCACCAACCCCGACTTCTCTGGCTGGAAGCCCTGCCGGAGCCCCAAGGACCTATTCTAGTGACCCTTATCACCCAGGAACAGAAACTACAAAGGGAGCCAGCATATTCTGAATTCAACTCAAACAATGCACGTTTTTGAAGTCTTCCAGCTGGCCCAGATCTTAAGCAAAGACTGACAGAGGCGGCTATTGTATCAGCTTGGAGAAGATACTTTTATAATCAATGCGGCTCATTATATGTGGATATCCTATTCCTGCCAACGCACAATTTAAATAATCACTTCAAAGCAATTTGTTATATAATTATTGAGTCTTACATAATTATGACTCTCCTTGAAAAGGCAGAAGCCCTTTGTGAGGGGGTGGCAGGGGGAGTATGTCAGATTTGGCTGGAGAAAGAACTTTCAGTCGCCCTGGTCACTTGGCCACTGGCAGTATTGGTGATGAGAGGGAGATAAGGTGGCTGTGTTTGAGAAGTTATTGGCTATTTTGGCTATTCTGTTTCTTTGGCTTGGAGAGACCATTATTAATCTAAGTACATATTAGAGAGATTTATTTTTGGCAAAATGCTAGCCTTTAAGTGATAGCCCTTCCAAATATCCAATAATGAGATCTTTTATAGTGGAAAATAGTATACATTTTTTAAAGAGAAATGAATGTGCTTTCTTGGTGTGATGTCTGACATGGACCTTGCTGAAGAGACCATCATTTGCTGGGGTAGCGGATGGCAGAGGCCAGGCCCGGGCTGCACTAGTGACTGAGTACTTAACTAGACCCCAGCGTCCATAAAAAGGCTCTCATGTCCTTGAACCAAAAGAATCCAATTCCTGCAGACCCCTATGGGACCAGTAGGATGCAGTGGCATAGCAAAGATTCCTCTTCCCACCTGTTGAACCCTATATTTTTGTCAGAATGAAAACTCTGATGGCCATAAGAGTTGAGCAGGTAACATAAGTGAGGGAGGTGGACAGGTGCAAGTCAGTAGGAAGTTCTGGCGACTGTGACAAGCTCAAGGACTCTTCTATCTAGAGAGCACAGCCATTGTTCAGCCCCAACCAATGGTCCCTTGTGGGAGAATCAAAGAGCCATGTGAAAGATCATCTAATTATTTAATAGAAGTTAGACATTCAGATTTTATGTGATTTCCCAATTTTTGGATATTGACTTATTTTTTGAAACATTGCACAGGCCAATCAAAATATATCAGGGAGCTGTTCATGTGAAGCTTCTTGTCTCTCTATCCTGACAGTCAGGTCAAATGGGAGGCATTGTAGTTTGGATCCAGAATGCCCCTCAAAAAGCATGGTCTCCAGTGCAGCCAGGTTCAGAGGTGGGGCTAGAGAGGACTCTGACCTCATCAGTGGGTTGGTCCAATAAATGGATTAACCCACTGAATGCTGGATAGGAGGTGGGACCTAGTTGTAGGAAGTAGGTCACCTGGGAGCCTGCCCTGGAAGGGTCTATCTTCTCCCCAGCCCCTTCCTTTCCTCTCTCTCTCTCTCTCTCTCTCTCTCTCCCCTCCCTCGCTGCCATGAGTGGAGCAGCTTTCCTCCACCTGCCCTTCTGCCACCATGTTTCGGCCTTGGAACCAGAGACCATGGACTAAATTCTCTGACACTAAAGCAAAATAAATCTTTCCTGCTCTAAGTTGTTCTTCTCAGGTATTTTGATCACAGAGATACAACCCACCTGTTCAGTCCCCTGACACAGATTGTCCCAGGAAGAATTTGACCTGGGATAAGACAGCCCTCAGGAGCAGATGTTGACCCTGAAGCTGCTGAGTGCTGGAGGCTGTCTGCTGACCTTTCCTAAGGAAAATTCTAGACAGTGCATCTCACGTGAACCATAGGTGCATATGAATTCATAGGCACAAACAGGACTGGCCAGGCAGATAATGGAGTCCTAGATCGCCTTTTAAAGGTCACCGAGATGGCTTAGTCTGTAGGAAGGAAACTTGAACCGATGGCCGGAAGGCCTGGGGATTAATCCCAGGATGGACACTTGCTTCTCTGTTTTCCCTTCTTGTAAATGCATACTGTAACTCCTTCCTTTCACCCGCTCTGTGGTGAAGATCAACTGCTATCAAAGTTTTGGGGAGTTTTAAGCACTTCTTAAGAGTCTATGATGAATAGTTGCTTTTGGAGAGGACTATTTTATTTTTAAACCACTTTATTGGTGTACAATTGGCATGTAAAAACTATACATATTTAATGTACACCTCAATGAGTTGAGGGATAATTATGCACCCATGAAACCATCAAAGTTCTAAATATATCCATCATTTCCCAAAATTTCTTCTCACCCCTTTTTTAGTAATTAAGTTTTGAGAGATTTTTTTTGTTTGGTTGGTTGTTTTTTGGTAAGAACACTTAACATAAGATCTATCATCTTAGCAACATTTAAGTATGAGATTTGGCACTATAGTAATCACAGTAATAAATAGAAATATGTATGTCATCTTGTGTAACTGAGATATTATACTGTGTAGCCATCACCTCTCCCAGCCTCAGACAACCAACATTCTACTTTTTATTTTTATGAATTTGACTACAGTCCTGTAGAGAAACCCCAGGCTGGTTGCACATCCCTCCTGCAGCTGTCTGAGACCGGCTGGCCCATGTCAGAGTTCGGGGAGTTGGTATTGCCCATCTTAGTGGTCCGCTTTCACTGGAGACACGTTGACATTAAGTTATCCTAGGTGCCTCTGCACCCCTTTCACTGGAGCTATTTGGTTGGGTCCAGGGTACATCTTTAGGGCCAGCACACAGCAGCAACAGGTTTGTATAATATGGGTCATGATTCAACTGGTTGCCTGCTCCCAGCCCTGACTGTTTTCCTGGGTACACAGGCTGCAGGCTCACAATGGGGTTGCCGGGTGATGGGGCATCTTTTTCTGCCACTGGTCTCTGGGAGAACCATATGCTCTCTGCCTCCCCCACTCTGCTGATCCTCGTGCAGGGGCTGGCCTGGGGAGGGCCTCAAGATCATGCTGGGGGTCTATGCTGGGAGGGGAGGTCCTCTCCCCAGGCTGGGAAGGGGAATGACAGGCAGGCTGTTTCTCCTGCCCACCTTCTGCCTGGATTGCATGTCCACCTCAGCCAGCCAGGGCAAGAAGGGGGAGATGCAAAGGGCAGGCTCGCTCGCTCTGCTCTTTCGGGGGACAGGAAAGAGGGGAGGATCTTCAGGGGATTGAGGTGGCCCCAGTGTTCGGGCCTAACCTGGAATGAGCACCCTGCCCCCTGGCTCACCTGTGTTGGACAATTAAGTATGAGGCCATAGCGTCATCAAATTTTCTGTTCAACATAGACAGCCAGGTCCAGTGTGAGTCGTAACCCAGGTAACTCATGACTCTCATGATTGTGGGGTTCAGGCCTCTGGGGAGTGGTTGGCAAGGAGTCGGTGAATATTTCTCACCCAGGCTCAGTCATGAGTGCCCCAGGATTTGGTCAGCCATGGGCCTCTGGGTCAGGTCCACAGTCAACAATTTTATTTATTTACTTATTTATTTATTTATTTATTTATTTATTTATTTTTGCGGTACCGGGGATTGAATCCAGGGGCATTTTACTTCCGAGGTACACCCCCGGCCCTATTTTTTATTCTTTATTTTGAAACCTGGTCTCACGAAGTTGCGGAGGGCCTCACTAAGTAGCTGAGGCTGGCCACAAACCCGGATCCTCCAGTCTCCGCCTCCCAAGCACTGGGATTACAGGCGTGCGCCACCACGCCCGGCCACAGTCAATAATTGATTGACGATGCTTTGCGTGGGGGGGGGGGTGAGAGGGCATCTCGTACCGTCCCTGCACCACCAACTCCTTCAGCTGCTCAGAGGTGGTGTCCTTAAAAGGGAGACAGTTGGTCAGCATAAAGTAGAGGAGGAAACCCAGACCCCAGATGTCCACCTCAGGGCAGTATGATTTCCCCTGGTACAGGTCAAGGGCAAAGAACTGGATAGTACCACAGACCGCCTTCATCTTCCACCCAGCAGTGCCCCTACAGCTCACCCCAAAGTCTGTGGCTTTGACGTTACCTTCCTGGTCCAGCAGGGTGTTCCCCGGCTTCAGGCTCCTGTGCACGACGCCCTCCTCGTGGCAGGAGCGCACCACACACAGGACCTGCTTGAACAGCCTCCAGGCTTTCTCCTCCCACAGGCCAGCGGACAGTTCTCCCCCGCTCACATGCTCCATCACAGGTGTCTACAATCTGAAACAGCTGGACCACGTTCCAGTGCTCCACGGTACTCAACATACCCATTTCGTTTTAAAGGAGGGGGAGACCCAATGCCTGACTTGAAGCACAGCTTTCACCGCCACCTCTGTCCTGGTGAGGATAGGGTGGGCCAGTTTGACCTGGACAAAGCTGCCCTCGCCAATGTCCCTCAGGATTCTGTAATGGCCCCTGAGGGCATCCTCACAGGGAGAGCTGGCCTAGAGGCCTGGCCTCACCTCACTACTCTCTCCTAGCACTGTCCATTGAAAGCCGCAGTAGCAGCTAACGATGCCAGCTACAAAAACAACAACAAATAAAAGTACAACAAAATAACAAACCCAAACAAACAAAACACACACCCAAAACAACAAAGCCAAAAGTCGAAACCAGCAAATCAGATCCAAAACCATCAATCCACCAAACTATCTGTGAGTCCAACAGCTCACCAACCAAGAGCTACCTGTATTTATGAGTAAAAAACATAGCCAGTGCTTGAGACCCTCACAGTGGCTCCTTGTGAGGTCACAGGAAAAAGTTGCCTGGCCAGGCTGGGCGTGGCCCACTGTGGCTGTCTCACTTTTGGGCCTCCAGGATTTTTTCTTTTTTAATAAGAATAAGGGCCGGGCGTGGTGGCGCACGCTTGTAATCCCAGTACTTTGGGATGCAGAGACCGGAGGATCCAGGTTCGCGGCCAGCCTCAGCTCTCTCTCTCTCTCTCTCTCCCTGTCTCTCTCTCTACTTAGTGAGGCCCTCCACAACTTCGTGAGACCCGGTTTCAAAATAAAGTATAAAAAATAGGGCCGGGGGTGTAGCGCGGAGGTAGAATGCCCCTGGGTTCAATCCCCGGTACTGCAAAAAAAAAAAAAAAGAATAAGGACTTCAGAAGCTTTTTGCTTCAGTAGGTTATGGAGACTGATGTTTACTTGTTTAGAAATTAGAATTTGTGAGCCGGGCGTGGTGGCGCACACTTGTAATCCCAGTACTTTGGGAGGCAGAGACTGGAGGATCCGGGTTCGCGGCCAGCCTCAGCGCTCGCTCACTCTCTCTCCTCTCTCTCTCTCTCTCTACCTAGTGAGGCCCTCCACAACTTTGTGAGACCTGGTTTCAAAATAAAGCATAAAAAAATAGGGCCGGGGGTGTAGCGCAGAGGTAGAACGCCCCTGGGTTCAATCCCTGGTACCGCAAAAAAAAATAAAATAAAATTAGAATTTGTAGGATGCTTCAATGGCCTTTCACTTTAAGTCTGAAACTCTGTAATAAAGACCTCATCATATCTAGACGCAAGGGAACAAACTCCTTTTTTTTCTTTTTGTGGTACTAGGGATTGAACCTAGGGGCATTCTACCTCTGAGCTACATCTCCAGCCGTATTTCATTTTTATTTTGAAACAGGGTCTCACTAAGTAGCTGAGGGCCTTGCTAAGTTGCTAAGACTGGCCTCAACCTGCAATCCTCCTTTCTCAGCTTCCCAAGTACTGGAATTACAGGTGTGCACCACCATGTCTGAATCAAATTCCTTTTTCTTTCAACTTGGAATGACTGGTGTCAAAAGGATGGTAGCACTTCAGCCCTTCACTCACACTGTGATACTATAACAAAATGCTCTGCTCTCTAGGACACCCTGGGGCACATTGTTAACATCCACGGGGCCGAGAGGAAGGACCTTTCGTCATCATTTCCCCATAAGGTCCTCATTGAATTTCTCATCAGAAACCTGGGATCCAGAAGAGGCAGTGGGTTGATGTACTCAAAATGATGAAAACCATACCTGCCAGCCAGGAAGCCTATAGTCAGCAAAAGTGTCCTTCTCTTAGGAAGGGAGTGTTGGAGGTGTCCCTTCACACTGCTGTAACAAAATACCTGAGGCTGGGTAATATATTAACAACTGAACCTGACCTATGTGGTTCTAGAGGCTAGCAAGTCTAAGGCCAAGACCCCAGGATATTCAGTGTGTGGAGAGGACTAGCTTTCTCGCGTTACTATGTCCTCACATGCTGGAGGGACAGAGAGGTTGAACTCTCTATCTCAAGTCCTTTCCTTTTTTTTTCTTTTTCCTCATTCTTTTTATTTTGTGGTGCTGGGGATTGAACCCAGGGGCCTCTACCACTGAACCGTATCCCCAGCCCTTTTTATTTTCAGAGACGGTGTTGCCAACTTGCTCAGGCTGGTCTCCAACTTGCGATCCTCCTGCCTCAGCCCAGCAAGTCGGGATTACACGCCTGTACCAGCATGTCTGGCTTAATATATGTACATTTTTAAAACATGTGTGTGCAGTGCTGGGGATCAAACCATGGCCTAGTGCATGCTACATGCTAGACAAATGTTCTCTTCTTTCTTTTTATTTTTATTTTTGTACTGGGCGTGGATCCAGGGGCATCCAACCTCTGAGCAACACCCCAGTCCTATTTTATTTTTTATTTCGAAACAGGGTCTCAATAAGTTGCTGAGGGTCTCACTAAGTTGCTGAGGTTGGCCTCAAACCTACCATCCTCCTGTCTCAGCCTCCCAAGTACTGATATTACTGTCACATGCCATGATGCTGGGCACAAGTACTCTTTTCTAAAGGTTCACATCCCATCCATGAGCCTGGAGCATCGTGGCCTGAGCACCTCCTGAAGGCCCCACCTCTCAATACTCTCGCATTGGGGTTGACAATTCAGCAGCAATTTTGGAGGGACACACATTCAAACCACAGAGCCAGATAAACAAGAGCCAAGGGAGTTGGTCACTAGATGTGTCCTGCACGAAGGGGAGTCCTTTAGGTTGAACTGACGGACATTGGACAGGAGCTCAGAGCTGACCCTCCAGGAGCTGTCTTCTTCAGACCTACACATGAAGTGGCTCACAAACACTCCCGCCTATGCACACAGCCCCTCACGGTGGCTCTGATTTGCATCTCCCTGGGGAATAGTGATACCTTATATCTTTGTACATTGTCATATACCTATTAGCCATGTGTATGTCTTCTTTGGAGGAATATGTATTCAGATTCTTTGCCCATTTAAAAAATCTGGCTATTTGGCTTTTGGCTATTTGGTTCCATGAGTTCCTCATACATTTTTAATATTACTTTTAATATTATTTTTTAAATTTTGTTGATTTTTTTTTTGTCTATACAGAGTGTTTTTGTTTTTCAACCACTTGCTTATTTTGGCTTTTGTTGCTTGTGCTTTCTTTGGGTACCACATCCAAAGATACCATTGCCAAGACCATTGTCAAGGAGCCATTCCCTGCTTTCTTCTAGCATTTCTGTAGTTCCAGGTCTCATGTTTAAGTCTTCAATCCATTCTAAGATGATTTTTGTGTATGGTATAAGGGTCCAACTTCACTCTTTTACATGGAATATCCAGTTTTTCTGACACCATTTACGTATTTATTTTGTGTTGCTGGTGATTGAAACCAGGGCCTCACACAAGCTAGCCAAGCACTCTCTACCACTGAGCTACATCCCTAGCCCACCAACACTGTTTATTAAGAAATTTCCCCTTCACGGTTATGTATTCTTGGTACCGTCTTTGAAAATTAGTTGACTGTATTTGCATGGGTTTGTTTCTTGACTCTCTATTCTGTTCAATTTGTCTATGTATCTGTTTTTATGCCAATATCCTATTGAATTGATTACTATACTTTTGTAATATAATTTGAAATCAGAAAGTGCACTGCTTTCCACTTTGTTCTTGTTTAAAATTGCTTGGGCTACTCAAGGTCTTTTGTGCTTCTTTAGGAATTTTGATTGTTTTTACAATTTCTGTGAAAAAAAGTCACTAGAATTTTAATAGATATTACACTGAATCTGTAGATCACTTAGTATAATATGGACACCTAAACAATGTTAATTATTCCAATCCATGAACATGGGATATATTTCAACTTATTTGTGTCTAATATCTTTCATCAATGTTTTATAGTTTTTAGTATATAAATCTTTTACCTTCTTGGTTAAATGTATGCCTATTTTATCTTTTTATACTATTGTGAATTGAATTGCTTTGTTAATTTACTTTTCAGATAGTTCATTATAAGTGCATAGAAATACAACTGATTTTATATCTTACAACTTTATTAAATTTATTAGTTTAACAGTTTTTTGGTGATGTGTTTAGAATTCTCTCTCTATAAAAATATATCATCTGAAAACAGAGACGATTGAACTTCTTCTCAATTTGGATGCCTTTTATTTCTTTTCTTTGCCTAATAGCTCTGGCGAGATCATAGCTATGTTAAATAGAAGTGGTGAGGTGCACAGCCTTTCCTTGTTCCTGAACTTAGGAGAAAAGCCTCAGCTTTTCACCTTTGCATGTGATGTTAGCTGTGGGCTTGTATGGCCATTATGATGTTGAGGTACATTCATTCTATATCCAATTTGTTGAAAGTTTTACCATGGAAGAACATTGACTTTTGTTAAATGCCTTTTCTGCATCTATTGAGATAACCATAAGATTTTTACCCTTCTTGCTGTTAAATGTGATATTTCACATTTATTAATTTGCCTGTGTTGAACCATTCTTGCATCCCAGGGACAAATCCCTCTTGATCATAGTATATGATCCTTTCAGTGAACTGCTAAATTCATTTATCAGGTATTTTGTTGTTGTTGTTCTTATTATTTTGGGGTTTAGGGTTGTTTTGTTTTTGTTTTTATATTTTAACATCAACATTCCTCAGGGTCATTGGCCTGTAATTTTCCTTCCTTGTAGTGCCCTTGTCTGGCTTTGGTATCAGGGTAATTAATCTGGCCTCATAGAATGAGTTTGGAAATGTTCCCACTTCTTCAATATTTTGGAAGAGCTTGGGAAGGATTGGCGTTAATTCTTCTTTAAATGTTTGATAGCATTTACCAATGAGGCCATCTGGGCTGTTCTTTGTTGGTAGATTTTTGATTTCTGATTCAACTTTTATGCTCAATATTACTCTGTTCAGACTTTCTATTTCTTCATGATTTAGTCTTGGTAGATTGTATGTTCCTAAAGAAAAGATACTTGATATGATTTCAATCTTGTTTTGCGGACTAACATATATCCTGGAGAATGGATGGAATGTTTTTATATGTCTGTTAGGTCTATTTGGTCTATCATGTTGTGGAAGTCTACTGTTTCCTTATTGGTTTTTATCCTAGAGGGTCTATCCATTGTTGAGAATGGATTACCAAAGTCCCCTACTATTATTGTGTTGCTGTCAATTTCTCTCTTCATTTGTTAATGTTTGGTTTATGTATTTAGGTACACTAATGTCAAGTGTATAAATATTTATAATTGTTATACCCTTTTATAAGTTGGTCCATTTATCATAAAATAATGACTCTTTCTTTATCTCTTGTGGCAGTTTTTTACTTAGAATCTATGTTTTCTGATATAAGTATAGCTGCTCCTGCTCTCTTTTGGCTGCCATTTGCAGGGAATATCTTTTTCCATCTCTTCACTTTCAACTTTTATGTGCCCTTAAAGCTAAAGTAAGTCTTTTGTAGACCACATATACTTGGATCCTGTTTTTGGTTTGAATCCATTCAGCCACTCTCTGTCTTTTGATTGAAGAATTAAATCCATTGGGTTTTTTAAAGTAATTATTTGGACTGGAGATGAATCTCAGTGGTAGAGTACTCACCTGGCATGCACAAGGCCCAGGGTTAGATCTGCAGCACCACAAAAAATGCTTTTGATAGGTAAGTACTTATTATAATTGTATTAATTATGTTATGACTGTTTTGTAGTTCCTTTGTGCCTTTCTTCCTCTCTTGCTGTCTTCTTCTGTGATTTGATTATTGTTTTGTAGTGGTATATTTCAATTATTTTCTCTTTAACTTTTGTATCTACTTAGCTTTTTGCTTTGTGATTACCATGAGGCTTACATAAAGCCATGTGTGAGTGAGTGTGTGTGTGTGTGTTGCTTGGAATTAACTCAGGGGCCCTTTACCACTGACCTTCATCCCAATCCCTGTTTGTTTTGTTTTATTTTGTTTTGTTTTGTTTTGTTTTGTTTTGTTTTGTTTTGTTTTGCTTTGCTTTGTTTTGGACAGGGTCTAACTAAGCTGCCCAGGCTGGTCTCAAACTTGAGATCCTGCTGCCTGGGTCTCTGGAATTACAGATGTGCACCACGATGCCCAGTTACATAAAGCATTTTATAGTTACAACAGTCTACTTTAAGCTGATAAGGATGTAAGGTTAATTGCATACACAAATTCTAAACTTTAACTTCTGTCTCCACTACATTTTGTTATTGATTCCACAGTTAAGATCTTTTTATATTGTGTATCTTTAACAAATTATTATAACACTTACTTTTAATACTTTTGTCTTTTATACTAGATTTAAAAGTGATTTGTGCACTACCATTACAGTATTAGAATATTCTGAATTTGATTATATCCTTACGTTTACCAGTGAATTGTGTAACTTCATGTTTTCATGTTGCTAATCAGTGTCCTTTCATCTCAACTTGAAGAACCTCCCTTTAGCATTTCCTATAAGGCAGGTCTAATGGTGATAAACTTCTTCAGTATTAGTTTATTTGGGAAATCCTTCATCACTTTGACTATATCATTGTACTCTCTTGGGGCCTACAAGGTTTCCACTGGGAAGCCCACTGATAGCTGTTGGTGATTCTTTCATGTTTATCTAGTTGCTTTTCTCTTTCTGTTTTCCTGTTTTCAAGACTTTCTCTTTTTCTTTGATTTTTAGCAATTTGATTACAATGTGTCTTAGTAAAGACCTCTTAATGCTTGATCTACTTGAAATTCTCTGGGCCTTATGAAGCTGGTTGTTAATTTCCCTTTCCAGATTTGAGAATTTTCCTGTCATTATTTTTAAGTAGGCCTTCTGCCTCTTTCTCTTTCTCTACTCCTTCTGGAACATTCATGAATCACATATATTGGTTTGCTTGATGTCTCATAAGTCTCCTAGGCTTTCCTCACTCTTTTTCATTTTTTTTCTTTTTGTTCCTCTGACTAGATATTTCAAATTATCTGTCTTAGAGTTCATTGATTCTTACTTCTGCCTGATTGAATCTGCAATCAAAGTTCTCTGTTGAATTTTTCAGTTCAGACATTGTATTGCTCCAACCCAGAATTTTTATTTGGGTTCCTCTTTATGATTTCTATCTCTTTGTTGGACTTCTAATTTTGTTCTATAGTGTTTTCCTGATTTCATTTATTTGTCTAACCATGCTCTCTTGTACCACACTGAGATTGCCTTAATGTGACTGTTTTGAATTCTTTGTTAGGTAATTTGAAGATCTCCATTTCTTAGGGTCAGCCCAAAGCTTTCCTGTGGAGCTTTATTGTATTCCTTTGGTGGCGTCATATTCTTCATATGCTGCTTTTGCATTGGAAGAAACAGTCACCTCCTCAGTCTTTCCTGACTGGCTTTGGGAGAGAAAGGCCTTTCTTCACCAGTGACCCTGGCTAGGGATTTTCAGGGCCTCTCAGGTCTTTTCTATGGCTATGCTTGCTCCACTCCTCTTGTTTCCTTATAGGGGGTAAGACTTAAAATTGGGTGCCTTCTCTTGATCCCATAAATCCAGGTGTGGTGGTGAGGGCCTCTTACTTTCCCTAGGGTAGTGCCCTAAAATGTGCAAAGTTGCACGCCTTCTGTCAAGCCAGCAGTCAAGCCAGCTGCTACAATCTGCACCTGCTGCTGCAATCCATGTGCTCTCTGTGAGAGTTCATCCAGACCACGCATGCATGGGAATGTGCGGGGCACTACCACAGGGTGCATGGGCTGCTGGGGGGATGTGTTGGCTAGTTGGGGAGTCCTCAAGTGAGTTGTCCTGTGGGCAGACCTCTTGATTTACTCCATGAACCGGTTAGCGAGATTTGGGGCTGGCTGCTGAGAACAGCATGCTAGTTGCTGTATATTCCCTCTGCTTCCCCCAGAGAATCCGGCCATGCCAACCCCCTCAGTGAAGAGCTCTGGGTGGGATGAGACATAGTGGGCCTTTTGGGAGCATCCTTCAAAGCTGAGGAAGCTGGGCACTTACTCACTTCCCCCATGGGAGAAATCACAGGGAAAGGGGGCCTCTCCTAGCATCGAACTATGCCACCCTGGGGAAGAAGTGACTCCGGTAAAGTGAAATTCATCTTACCCTTTTCAATGTGTCCCCCTTTTTTTTCTCTACTAGGGTGTTGAAATTTCACATAGACTCTGGGACTCTCATAAAAATATGCTTATCTGTGGATGGTTGCTAAATTCAGTGTTTGGGGGAGGGAGATGAGAGCTGGAATCTCTATTTTGCCATCTTGCTGATGTCAATGTCACTCCACGAACAGTTACTCTTAATCTACCCCCAGGCCAATGCTTCCCCTCTAGGACAAAGTTCTCAAAGCCTAGGATTCTGGGTTCTAAACTGGCTATAATTCTGAGCCTCAATTCAATGTCCTGTATGGATACAGATGACATAAATGCCTTAGTCCATTTGTCTAGACTAAAGCATCATTGAGGCTTCTACTACAGGTGGGAATGGTACATGAAATGTGGTTTTAAAGAATTAAAGATTACTCCTTAGACCTCTGCAAACCCAACATCTCCAAAACATATCACTGTGGGGGATCTTTAGGATACCCAACAAAGCTAAGCAGCTCACAAGCCCAGGATCACACCTCCTTGGAAACTCATGGCCCTAGGGCCTTCATGACACTTCCATACGATCCAGCAAGCAACGAAGGCTTGCTGAGAACTTGCTGTGTAAGGATTGTGCTCTGAGCTTTCTAGAGGAACATCACAAAGCATAGAACTTGACCTCTGCTCTCAAAGAGCCTCTGACCCAGCAAGGATGGCAAGACATGAATCTATGAAAATAATGTCAGGAATCAAAAGGATCAGAGGGCCGGGCGTGGTGGCGCATGCTTGTAATCCCAGTACTTTGGGAGGCAGAGACCGGAGGATCCGGGTTCGCGGCCAGCCTCAGCTCTCTCTCTCTCCCTGTTTCTCTCTGTCTCTCTGTCTCTCTCTGTCTCTGTCTCTCTCTCTCTCTGTCTGTCTACTTAGTGAAGCCCTCCGCAACTTCGTGAGACCTGGTTTCAAAATAAAGGATAAAAAATAGGGCCAGGGGTGTAGCGCGGAGGTAGAACGCCCCTGGGTTCAATCCCCGGTACCGCAAAAAAAAAAAAAGGGATCAGAGGGATAATATTGGGGCTCTATTGGACGCTGCTTGCTCTGTAGTCCCACCATGGAAGGTTGCTTCTTTAGACAGCTCCCTAAAAATTATTCCGTGGCTCCTGCCATGGAAGGTCGCTGCTCCATGCAGCTCCCTAAAAATTATTCTGTGGTTCCTGCCACGGAAGGTCACCGCTCAAGTCAGCTTCCTGACAATAGTCTTCTGATATAATAATTTTGAGAGAATTTAATAAATGGGGAGTCGGGGAGGAGATAGAGATGACAAATTCTCCTGGCTTTCTGTAGCCAGGCCCTTCTTATATTAAGGGTTCAAACAAAGCAAATGGGAAGAAGATCACAAGTTAAGACCTGCAAGTGGCAATCACAAGTTAAGACCTGCGAGTGGCAAGAGCAACGTTTCAGGGAGAATAGGAGGTCATCAATGCCCACCTTTCAGTCCCATCCGGTCTAAGGAAGCTCATCTGCATGCAGACAATGTCCACTTAGCATGTACTGTGTACATGGTTAAGCCGGTCTGAAATGGTGATCTCATTGTGTGGGCTAAGATGGCCCTCAACAGGATAACTTCTGAAGTCTGCTTGCTCCAAATGTCTAGAATCAAGCAACATACTGTCCAATGTATCTTATTTCTCTATAAAATTATGAAGGTTAACATTTAGTAGTATTTGCATACTTTCTCCCTCTATATTATATTATCTAGCATTATCTATCATTACACACACACACACACACATACACACACACACACACACACACACACACACACACACTGAGTAGCTTAAAACCTTTAAAATTTTTCTAAGTCTCTGATTTTCTGGGGCAGTAATCTGGGCCGGGTTCTCACAGCGCTGCTCCTCTGGCCTCACCAAGGTCACTCACGCAGCTGTAGCCCTCTGGAGGCTTAACTAGGTCTAGACAACCTACGATGGCCCAGCCTAGCCTCACTCCACATCAACTGGTTGATCTGCTGACCGCTGGTGGGCACTGGGCTGAGCCGGGCTGACTCATCTCTACACCACGTGGCTGAGAGTCTGGTAAGTTAAATCAGGCTTTTTCACTGCACAGACTGGGGAAGCTTTCCAGAAGGCGACAGCAGAAGCTACAAGGTCCCTGAAGAATTAGTTTCCAACGCTGTACAACTTCTACTGTATTGTATAGAAATGCAAATAATAAGGACCTCACAGGTTCAAGGAGTGAGACCACAGATTTTATCTCTTCATTCAAGGAGTAACAAAGACCACTGGAACTGAACTGCAATTGTTTGCAGCTCACCCTGACATTGTCTGCTCACTTCTCTTCATAGCCCATTGGTCACCAATAATAAAGGATTCCTGTCTATTCATTGAAAAACCACCCTCTTGGTGAAAACAAAATGTTCTAACTACAATCACAGAATGCGATTAAGCCTAGTGAAGAAGTTTCTGGAACACTGCCTTCTGCTTTCCCACACATGAAGAAAAGAATATAAAGAGAGCCCACTTCCTTACTTACACCACATTTGATCCGATACCTTCACAATGTCTACCAAGGTATTTCAAATGAAACAATCAGATGCTTTTCTTTGCAATTGTGGAACCAGAGTCCAAAGACTATAATATGCCAAACTACTGTTGGCAGTTGGAAAAGGTAAGCTAAGAATGATACATTAAGAAAGGCCAGCAGGCATTCATTGTTCTCAACAATGCTAAATGTGTTTCAGGTCTCAAGACCAAGTGATTTTTCACAGTTATGCTAGAACATCATATTACAAGTAAGTTACCTGCAGCTCTGTCATGGGGACTATCTGATTATTGACCATATTCCTTAGGACCTTATCACTTTACAGCCCCCCAAATATTTGCAGGCAGTAATCCAAGTAATGAGTTCGGGTTGCTCAAGTAAAGATCGGGTTGCTCAGCAGTTCACAGATTTGAAACAACTCATAAATCAAAACTGACAAGTAAGTAGCCAAGTCACAAGATTAAAATCTTGCCTTCAGATCCTCCAACTCAGAGACTGACCACTCAGTGCCCCTCGATAAGATAGAGCCTCACCCTGACACACAAGGCCAAGGCCATGAGAAGCAAGGGACTCGTGTTACCATCTTTGCACATCACACTGAGCCAGCCTTGTCAAAAATGAGACCCTCCCAGTGACATCTCACCCAAAACACCTGTCACTTCCTCAGCCCCTTGAGAAGGTCCAAGGAAGGAAAACTAAGCTCAGACTCAGTTCAGTTGATATTTACCACTTCCTCAAATTTTACCCAAATCATCACTTGGGCAACTTCTCTTTCTAGTGTTTGGAATGTTTTCATTCCATTAATTGAGGAGCATCTCCTTTGAGGGCTGAAATGAAATGAAAAGAAAAACCAGTCCTGCCTCAAGAAAGGAGAAGTGAGGCTGTGACTGAAGTGAGCTGGCATTTTCATGTAGGTTTCCTTATTTGATATTCACCATGCCCCTTATGATATAGGTGTTATTATCCTCATTTTAAAGATTGGGGAAGTGAGGCTTCAGCTAGTAGGCAACAAAGCCAAGAATCAAATTCAGGGATGAACAGAAGGAAAGAGGCAGGGTTGAGAGGGAAAATGAAACTCATAATGAAACCCTTTAGGTAAAATACTCTCTAAACAATAAGGAACTTTGCAAATGCTGGTGGTAGTAATGATGGGGAGTGTGCAGCGTAGATAGGATCACCCAGTGGAGAATATGCAGCTGCCTGGTGGAAACGAAACATTGGAGCCTGGAGTTGAGAGTTGCTGAGAGAGCAAAAAATGAAGAAAGGGCCCAAGGACGCATCCTGGGCGAGCCCTGGATGGGGCAGGGGAGAATGCAAGTGTCAGAAGGAACATCTGTGTGGCGGAAGGAGAACAGGAGCTCTCACTAGCCAAGAGTGTTGAGCTTTAAGAAAGAGTCAAATGCAGCCAAAGAGTGGAGTGGAATGAGGCCCAGAAGAGTGTCACTGGGTTTTTGGAAAGTGGGAGGCCACTGGAGACCATCAAGAGAGACTAAGTGGAGATGAGGCAGGTAGGCGGTTAGAGAGAGTGTGGGTGGTGAGAAGTGTGGACATCAGTGTAGAATCTCTTTTAGTTTCTCAAGGAAGGAATGAGGGACCTAGAATGCAATGGTACTTGAGATGTTAAGATCAAAAGAAGGAATGAGCTCCTAAAATCCAGGAGAACGGAGAGGGGAAGGGGTGTAGAGATGAAGCATCATTCCCAACTTCTTTGCCTGTATAACCTTAGAACTGCCCATGTAAAGGGAATTCTCTCATTGCTGCTGAACCTAATTAGAAAACATATCCTCAATTCTCATCCTATCAGGTTCTAGTAATTCTTCTTGCTCAATGTCTCTTGGATTCATCATCCCTGTTCTGCCACAACATCAGAGAGCAGGCCTCTCTCCCAGAACTTGGTACCACCATGCTAACTGACTTTGCCAGCCTCTCACCCCTTCTTCAACTTGAATCTGGACCAGATTAGCCTCGTTTGCAAACATGAAAAACACCATGGGGTGAAAGCAACCCCAATATACATTGAATCAAGTCAAAAGCCCCCGGCCAAAAATGGAAGAAGTTCCATCAGGAGTTTTCCTTCTTTAAAGCCAGCCTTTCTTTTTACCCTTCCCATATGACTTGACAGTCCCAAGGCTATCCTCGGCCTTGACTGAACATTAGATCCATCCGGGAAGCTATAGAAGTACCGAGGCCCAGGCCCATTCCAGAGATTCTGATTCATTTGGTCTGCATTGGGGTTCCGGCACAGGTATATTTTAAAAGCTCCCTGGTCGATTCTTTTCTCTTGCTCTTTACTGCTTTATGGGATCCTCATAAACCCTGCTCCAAGCCTTTGCTCAGTAAACTCTCCATGCCCCAAACACCTTGCTCCTTCCTTCCTATGAATCTAAGTGCCACATTTCCCAAAGGCCTAATGCAGCCTGATTTTTTGTGAGGAAGTATTCTCAGACCACCCCAGTTGTAGTGATCTTCCTCACCTCCAGGTTCTGATAACACGTACAGATGGCACTGTAAAATCGAGCCCTTAGTTCAACAAACATGAGCCTTCAAGGAGTCTACAGTCATGGTGAAGTATGGTTTTATTGGTGTTGATGGTGCACACAAAGCAGAGAGAGCCATGCATGGAAAGATAGAGTGGCATAGAGACCCCAGGACAGCCAGGAAGTCCCCAGAAGTTTGGGTTTGGATCTATTTAACATAGGAAGGTCAGGAAAAACCTTGTACAGCAGCAAAATTTTGGATCCTGTGGGCCTCAAACCCTCTTGACTCCTAGAGCTCTGTTCCAATAAAATCCTATGGAAGACCCCTCCCCACCACCCTAGTCCTTAGCTATCTCTTTGGGGGTGTCAAACAACAACCAGGGCTTTGAAACAGTTTGAAATCCCTGACACAAGCCACTGGGGAGTCCGCAAAGGCATGAGTTGTTCTATGATTATTTCATGTGAACGAATCTCAACTCTCCAATAAGTTTACAAACATTTAAGGGCAAGAAACCTACCTGGTACATCTTCCCATCCCCTGGAACACCTCGTCATCATTCTGGGCCACAAGTGTAATAAAGAATTAATCCATAAACTTGAGCAAGGAGGCATGGATAACAGAATTTTCAGAGGGCTATTAATCATTTCAAGAGGAATTTCAACATCTAACTGGTACATGAGGAATAGAAGTTGAGTGACTTCCAAGAACTTGGGAATGCAATTGCCCTTGGAAAGTTAGACCAGTAAAATTCACACACAATGAATGAGGCTAGCTATTACCTACATGAAAGAAAAAATAACCAGACAGAGTTTCTGCAAGCGTGTGCCTAAAGAGTTTGGGAACACCTAAGACGCCTTTCAAGGTGATAGGATTGAAAAACAATTGGATTTAGCAAATGGAGAACCAGTCAGTGGCTTTGTGTACTGCCTGGGAGAAGTTCTGTATAAACAGAAATAGGGTGAGCACAAGGAGAAAGGGAAACTGAGGCCAGAGGTTGTCACTGTTCACTCGTGACTCACAGGGGAGGGAGAGACAATTAGGTGAACATAAGTCTCATCATTAGAGGGTGAATCTTGTGCGAGGAGGAATCAAGGGTTCCACAGGTCTAGCCAGGACAGTGTCTGTCAATGTTTTTGGCTGCAAACCCAGCAACTGATTCTGGAATATTTCAGGGAAAAAATAAATAGGAGGTGAGGAATAAGGTCCTCTCCTGGAGGGGACAATATGAAAAGGCCCAGAAGATCAACACAGGGGCCGGAAGCCAGGCTTGGAACAGACAAGAGCCTGAAGGTGCTGATCTTAGCAGCGACTGCACAGCCTCACTTGGGTGCTCTCTCAGTATAAATAAACGCCAAGCGTGCTCCCATTTAAGACTCAAAGACCTTGCAGAGAGCGCGGTGGGCAAGCTGAGGCCACACGCCTGCCTCTCAGTGGAGGGCTCTGTTAGGAGGAGCCTTTCCCTTTAACACAGGAGGGTAGGTACTGGACCCTCCAGTCCCAAAGCTTAAACATGATATGGGAGAGGCAGATCCCTAAAAGGCAACCATGTGCTGTTGAGCTGTAGGGATCATCTCTGGGCTACCAACACCTACAGCACAGTCCGAGGACATGTCCTCCAAGACTGCTCCTTGAATCCCTTTTGCCTTGGACCCCATGCCCACCTCGCCGCCTTCCCATTTCCAGGCTACCTCCCCTGGATGGGGGCAGAAATTCCCCCTGAGGACAGAGGTCAACTCTTCTCTCCAAGGAAAGAAAGGTCCCTCTCTGTAAGTTAACCAGACTGTCAATCGCTCATGGTTGTGTTTATCTCCAGGCAGGTCCAGGGGGGTCTTGCCTTACAAAGGTGAGTGCCAGGCTCTGAGGATAGCTAGTCTCCCCCGTGAGCTCCACCCAGCGGCATGCCCCTCTGAGCCACAGCAATGCCAGGTCTCACATAGCCAGCTTGAATTCTAAAATCTGGCAGGAGGTTTGCTTTCTTTGCATTTCAACTTCATCCAAGTTAAACTCTATGTATATATTCTTCATTACATAATAAAGTGGACTTTTTAAAAAAAAGTCATTCCTGGACCATCTGTTGCTGCCTGAGTGACCTGTCCCTTGTTTGATGGTGACCGACTCCCTGTTACATCATTAACTATAAGCTTGAAATCAGTCCTGCAGATATGATACTCAGTCATGAGTGAGTGCACCAATGGCCACAGGTCAGCTGCTGACGCTTCGGAATTGGGTACGCTAAGGCTACTATGATGCTATTCAGCCTTTGGATCATAGTTAGAGCCAGAAGGTCTTTTCATGAACATTTGGTTCGATTTGTTTATTTTTCAGATAAGAAAAGTGAAGCCCAGAGAGGGGAAGTGACTTGCTCAAAGTTACACAGCTCATAAGGTAGAAGAACAAGAGAAAGCCTGATCTCATTCATCCTTTCCATTACATCATCATGGTGTCGTGAAAAATGGGAAGTTTCACCAACTTTCCAGATCTCCTAAAATTAAAGTGAGTGTTCTCATCACCTTTCAGTTGAAAGCAACTCTGACCCTTTGTATCCAAATACCAGAGGTTGGCATCTCGCCTGCCTCAGTGTGATGCTCAGTGAAAAGCTAATAATCAGAAAGCCCAAGAATTGTGCTGCTCTGAGAATTCAAATTTCTGGATGTCAACTGAAAATAAATGGTGAGCAAGACCTCAACTCAACTGTGTGTGTGTGTGTGTGTGTGTGTGTGTGTGTGTGTGTGACTTTCCACCTTAGTAAACATCATCAGTGCCACTTCAGCCTCTGACATCAGGGCACCCTCTCATCACATTTCTGCTTCATCACCTTGAACAAGTTCCTTAATTTATTTAAAGGTCAGTTTCCTGTTCTATGAGATAAATAAACTACCTCAGCATGTGCTTCTGCAGTTTTAATTAGATAATCCACAGAAAACATTTGGCACAGCACCTGGGCAATAGCAAACCCTCAAGTGGTCTTACGTTATTATCGACATAATGAAATCACTGGCGTTCACTCCTTTTTGCAAAGCCCCAAGAACACCTCCCTGGTGCTCCCAGGCAGGGCGCTGGTTCTCCCATGTGGCTTGCTGGGAATCGCCTGGGAAGTTTTTGAAAGTGCTGATGCCTGGTCCCCACTCTCAAAGGTTCTGGTTCAGTTGCTGTGAGGTGCACCTAGGACTCTTCTCCCATTGCATAAAGTTCCCAGGGGACCCTACAAGCAGCAAAGCTTGAGCATCACTAATCACTGAACCCAGAACCAGAGACCAGGTAAGACCAGGACTGCCAAGCAGCCCACCTTACAGCCAATGCAAGGTAAGACCAGGACTGCCAAGCAGCTCACCATAGAGCCAATACAAGCTAAGACCAGGACTGCCAAGCAGCCCACCTTACAGCCAATGCAAGGTAAGACCAGGACTGCCAAGCAGCTCACCTTACAGCCAATGCAAGCTAAGACGAGGACTGCCAAGCAGGGCACCGTAGAGCGTGGCACATCACGCCATGTCCCCACTTCACTGAGAGACTGAGAGGTCACTCAGAAAGAACCCCTAGCTACAGCCCTGCTCTCATCCCAGCGAACTCAAGTCTTCTCATTTCAAAACATTTACAGGAAGAGATTAGGCTAAAGCTGAACTAATTCCAAACCTTACCCTAGCTGATTTTCTCCCCCAAGTCCTTTACATTTCTCTCTTCAAAGAAGAGCATCTCAGTAGAAAACAAAAAGCCCCACTCACCAAAAGGATAAAGATGATGGTCCTGTGAATTAAGGGAATCACTTTTATTTGCAAGACAGAGTAATGAGTTCTTGTTTATGCCTATAGCATTTTTCCCCCAACCTGTCAGCTAAGCCTTGAGTTTTGGCTACTTTTTTTTTTTTTTTTGGTACTGGGAATTGAACACAGGGGGCATTTGAACCCAGGGGCTATTCTACCTTCGAGTTATATCCTCCTTTTGTTTTTAGTACTGGAGATTGAACCCAGGGGTGTTATGCCTCTGAGCTATGCCCCCCACCCAGACCTATTTCTTTTTTTTTTTTTTAATTTTGAAACAGGGTCTCACTAAGTGGCTGAGGGCCTCGTTAAGTTGCTGGGGTTGGCTGAGAACCTGTGATCCTCCTGCCTCAGCCTCTCAAGTACTAGGATTACAGGTATGAACCACCATGCCCGCCTTCCTAGCCCTTTTTAGTTTTTGTTTTGAAATAGGGTCTTGCTAGGTTGCTGAGGGTCTCGCTAAGGTACTGAGACTGATCTTGAACCTGCAATTCTCCTGTCTCAGCCTCCCAAGTACTGGGATTACAGGCGTGCACCACCACACCAGGCTTTCTGGCTACATTTTAACATACACAAGAGAATCAGAGGACAGCTTTGGTACTGGATTTTCTTTTCCAGGCTGGTTGGGACAGAGGGGAGCCAAGCATGTGACTTCCTTTTCTAGCTGATTTCAGGAGAACACCCTGGAGGGTCCCTGTGAGTCACTACCTCAGAGCCTGCCCTTCTGCTGGCCTGGCTTTAAACAGTCCAGGGTGCTGTGAAGTTGCACATGTGCCCCTGTTTGGGGAAGTGAGGCCTGGGAAAGCAACAACGCTAGGACACATTTTACCCCACATCAACGGAATTTTGCCCTGAGAGCCTGTCTTCCTCCTCTGCACAGGCTGGTCCTGGCAAGTCCCTCACAAGCCAGCCTTCCCAAAGAGGAACACGTGAGGGCTGGTTCCAGCCTCTCAGCTTCCTCTTTCTTCCCTAGTTCCCCTGTGAGGCTGGCCCTGGGACCCCTGATTTGCAACCACTCCAAGATCCACAGTGGTGGGGATCTTTGGGATCGGAGGGCAGAACTTGGAGCAATGGTTCAAAGCCAGCAGGGGACTCGATTTCAGCTCAAAGTAAGCAATAACTTCCAAAGAGTCCCGCTTTGGGAGAGCCTCAGAAAAGAGCCCCATCAGGGCAGGTGTTTACCCCAAGCCACAGGCAAGAGATTCTGAAACCACACAAAGGTTGACCAGATGTTCTCGAAGGCCCCTGCCTAAAAAGCACATGGCTTTGAATCTTTAGGTTAGTATCAGTTATCTAAGACAAAAGTAGGTCTGAAACTTATTGTCTTAAACTTGTAAATATGAAACATTTAAATCATACTAACAAATAGAAAAAAAACATACTAGATCTTCATAAGTCTATCATCAACATTAAACATATTTTTCTATACTGGCTTCACAATCCCCCCTTCAAAGAAATAAAGATGTCCAGATACAAGTAAAGCTACATTTTTAATACAATTTTATTTATGTATTTTTAACTGATAGCTAAAAACATAAAAGTGGTGCATATTAATGGGGCACCATGTGTTATTGTGATACATGTGTACATTGGATAATGCTTACATGAGGTTAAGCATATCTCTCTCCTCCAGTATTTATCATTTCTTTCTGGGAAAAGAATTCAGAATCCTTCCTTCTAGCTTTTTGAAATATACAATACATTATTGTTATCTATAGTCACCTGCTGGCAACAATACACCACAACTTCTTGCTCCTATCTAACTATAGCTTAGTATCCATTGATTAACCTTCCTCCATCCCTCTCTCGCCACTAAGCTGTATTTCTTTTTCCTTTCCCCCTCTTTCCCCAAAGGTAACCATTCATTCTATGTCATTTTCATGTATGTTCTTGTTTTAAATAAATATGAATGTATTAATAAAACTCATATTGTTTGCATTCAATATAAATTTCATCTATATATGTATGCATGTATATGTAACATATACATATCCTTTTACAACTTGCTTTTTCACTAAACATTGTTTTAAAATTTACACATGTTCAGCTGGGCATAGTGGTACATGCCTGTAATCCCAGTACTTGGGAGGCTAAGACAGGAAGATCACAGTTTTGAGGCCCTGGGAGACCCTCAGAAACTTAGTGAGATCTAGTTTCAAAAATAAAAAAACTAAAAAAAAGAGCTGGGGGTGTAGCTCAGAGGTAGAATGCCCCTAAATTCAATCCCTATTACCAAAAAAATGTATACCTGTTCATAAAAAGTTGGTCCAGTTCATTTATATTAACTTCTGTATAGTGTAGTATTCAATCCCATTACCATGCTCCACAAACCACAAATGTGAGCTATGTCATCTGCAGTCTTTTGTGTATGTGTAATATATGCACTGTGTATATATGTCTCTACACACACACACACACACACACACACACACACACACACACATCTATACACCTATATAATGCTTTCTCCAGGATTTATACCCAGGGTTAGAATTGCTACCTCACAGCAGGAACACATCTTTGACTTCAATAGATATTGCCAAATTGTCTTGTAAAGTGATTGTACCTATTTACACTCCCATCAGAGAGTTCCCTGATGCCCACATCTCACCATCCCTTGTTGTCATCAGACTTAATTAATTTTCACTAGTCTGGTAGATGTGAATGCTATTTCATTGTTTCAATTTGCATTTCCCTTATCATTGGGAACCAGTTATAGTTTCTGAGGCCAAGAAAAGAATAGAATCCCTCCGCATTTCACACACGCACACACTGAATGGGGGCAGGGAGAAGCCTGGGAGCTGGGGATACAGGGTTGAAGTGAGGTTCCAAAGACCCAGGGTTGGAGCAGGCACTTTACAACTGAGAGTTAAGCACTGAATAGTCAGAACTGAAGGCTGGATTTCAAAAGGAAGTCAAGGAATTACCAAAGAGACGTGATCCAAACCAGGTATAGAATCAGCCTGCATAGAGTCAGAATTCTGCCACCAGAAGGTGGACAAGAGCAAAACACACTGAGGTCTATGGGAAAGGGTCCAGACTATTTCCTAAAAACAAAAGCAGTTGTTTGCAGCTGGCAGCTGGAGAGAGTGCAAGACTGGGGGTGGGGCAGCTGAGCAGAAAGAAAGGAAGAACAAGTGCCAAGGTCCCAGGAACTCAAGTTGCTGCTACCACCCCCTCGGCTGCCATTTCTCGCCAACTGTGGACCTGTCCTTCCTAACAAAGCCCCTCAGGTCAACATGCTGTACAATATGGGCCACACTTGGGTCTGAAGGCTTGAGGGTTCTCATTTCCTTAGATCAAACAACAAGCAAAGTGCTGCGACCAAAGAGTGACTTATTTTTGGCAAATTGTTTCTCCTCTGGTGGCTTCTTTTCGAAACATGTTTTGGAAACATTTAACAGTCCTTCCCAGAGCACTGCTTCTCAGGGAAGTTAAACAAAGCCAGATTGATGGAGTGACTTCAAGACATGTGCATTGAAATATGCCTCCCATATTAAAGACACTGGAGCTTTCTGGGAATAACTCATTTCCTTGGAGGGTGCTAGAGGGTGTGGGAATCCCACATATCTCCATGCCCTTTTACCAGGCAAAATGCTGAGAAGCAGGGTCATCTGTCAACATGTGTGACAGATATGGTTCTTCTTAATGGGGACAGGAAACCACTCTGACCTCAGTGGGTCCACAGTTTCACAGCCAACTTTCCCTTCAGTTCACTTTGCTTCGATTACGGCCACTCAGGACAACAACCAAGAGAGTCTGCGGTGAGACTCATAGAAGTGTGTCATGGCTACACAATAGCATCTTAAGGAGCTAAGAATCCAGGATCCTAAGATTTCATTTTCCTTATTTGATACTATGCAAGTATAAAATGAGATGAAGCCCTTAGTCCAAAATGGACAGGATTTAACAAAACCCTAGAAACATGAACAAGTATCTGGAATTATACTTCAAACCAGAGCTGTAGTGAAGGCCAATTCTCATAATTCTGACCTGTTTAAGATTAAACATGACCAAGATATACTATATTTCTAATGAATCTTGAATAGCAAGGCCACCGGTCATTGTCAAATGACACTATTGGTCATTTCTTTTTTTTTTTTTTTGCGGTACCAGGGATTAAACCCAGGGGCATTCTACCTCCATGCTACACCCCCGGCCCTATTTTTTTTTATACTTTATTTTGAAACCGGGTCTCACGAAGTTGCAGAGGGCCTCACTAGGTAGAGAGAGAGAGAGAGAGAGAGAGAGCTGAAGCTGGCTGTGAACCCGGATCCTCCGGTCTCCGCCTCCCAAAGTACTGGGATTACAAGCGTGTGCCACCATGCCCGGCTACTATTGGTCATTTATAATTCCTTGTGGCTTTGGTATCTGTCATAGAATACTCCATCTTTGAAGTCAATTTTAGAGCCTATCTATTCATGCATTTGTCACAACACACACACACACACACACACACACACACACACACATAACAAATGACATCATGTTTAAAGAACATCAGGCATGCCC
>PVJS01015735.1:0-38474 GCA_004027185.1 Glis glis | reverse complement strand
TCCGCGCTACACCCCCGGCCCTATTTTTTATACTTTATTTTGAAACTGGGTCTCATGAAGTTGCGGAGGGCCTCACTAAGTAGAGAGAGAGAGAGAGAGACAGGGAGAGAGAAAGAGAGAAAGCTGAGGCTGGCTGCAAACCCGGATCCTCTGGTCTCTGCCTCCCAAAGTACTGGGATTACAAGTGTGTGTCACCATGCCCGGCTTGCAATAAATTGTGTGTGTGTGTGTGTGTGTGTGTGTGTGTGTGTGTGTGTGTGTGTTCTTTTTATTTTTTATTTTTTATTATTTTTAATATGTTTTTATTGGTGCATTGTAGTCTCACGTCACAATAAGACCAGCTTCCTTGGAATCCAGAGGTGACTGAGTAAAAGGAGACGCATGGCACTCTCCCCCGCTGCAGTGAAGCTCCAGAAATTACAGTGCTCCTCCAAAACTCCGGATGCTGTGATGTACCTGACCACAAAGTTTCCTGTGAGCACAGAATTGTTTATGTGGAACTGTGAGGGCTTCTCGTGGGCAGAGCTGATGATTTACTTCTGTAGTCCTGGCACTTATCACTTCACCCAGCACAAAGCAGGACTTTGTAATTGCATACTGGGCTTATTGTTTGAATTAATGGTGTGTCCGTGGTGTGAAATAACTGCTTTTCAAACTGGAGGGTCTGCATTTCTCTGACATCTCTAATTGAAACCACAATCATTTTAATTCCTTCCCTTTGGATCTAGAGAACATTATGTTAAGCGACATCAGTCGATCACAAAAAAAGAAAGGACATAGGTTTTCATTAATATGTGCAACCTAGGGAGTAGTTGGGGACACACAAGGGACTCCGGTTGATAATGGAGAACCCTCAGTGGGGCAAGGGAAGTGGTACAAGGGAAGGGGAAGGGCAAGAAAGAAGCGAATCAGTGGAATGACTATCATAAACAATGTGTACATGTGAGAATAAACCAACATCATTCTTGGTACTTCATACGGGTGGGGGGAGGTAGGGAGGACACTAAGAGCTGTGTGCATGTATGTTAACATCAAATAGATATTCACTGTGATATAAGACTCCAATGCACCAATAAGAGCACAAAAATGAAAAAAAATAATAATTCCTTCCCATTTTCTTTCAGTTTTGTTTCCCTTATTCTTCTTGGTTTGTTTTGCTTTGCTTTTTAATGTATAGCCAGAGGGGCCATTTAAATGGAAACCTCTCTGCGGCTCACTCAGATCTCTCCTCGATCATGTGGGGCTCGAATGAGGTCCAGCAGACAGGTCTGTCTCAGTGTTACAGGAGAGGAGAACTGGCCCCAACATGACAAGAGGGAGCCTTTTGAAGTGAGTAATCCAGGACTATAATCAGTCACACACAAGCAGACGATCGAAACTTCATCATGCTTGGGATAAACTATTGGCACCCAGCCTACCATCAAACATCTATAATCCCAGTACACTGGAGACTGAGACAGGAGGATTGCAGGTTCCAGATCAACCTCAGCAATTTTTTGCAACTCTCAGCAACCTAGCAAGACACTGTTTCAAAACAAAAAATAAAAAGGGCTGGGGGTGTAGCTCAATGGTAGAGCGACCCTGGAGTCAATCCCCACTACTACAAAAGTATTTTTTTAAAAAAACTGGATCATGTTTTTTAACCCATTTTTGTCCCATTATCCTAGATGTGGAACATCAATGAAAACTTAGTGTGTAATATATATGTAATAATAAGAATAATATAATTATGTTATAATACATTAATATTAATTACATATATAATATATATAAACTCTAGATTATGTTTTCCAACCTATTTTAATGCACCTGTGTCGATTTCATTGAAGTAGTTGCAGACTTGAAACCTTGCAACTTAATGAAGTGCTTCTGAACGTAGACACCGCTACATGCATGTTTGTAACTGGTACTTCTGCTTCCGGTTGGTCCTGGAAGCTCAGAATAGAATGTAGATTTCATTCCTACTCAACCTGTCTGCATTATTTCTCTCTTTAATATCAGCATTGTCCTTCCTCAACCCCACCCTCCCATTCCTCCTCATCCCGATACAAGGTTGGTGTGGTGGGTCCAAGACCTAGAGTTGTCATCTATTCTTTGGACCTTTCTTGCTGCCATTGTTTGTGTCTTTGGGTTGGTCTGGTTGTTTAGTCATAGGACGGACTACCCAGGTGTCAGGCTCCACCATCAGTATTGGAGACAGTTGCCCTGCAATTATACAGCAGTAAGAAAGTCAACATCAGGGTGATTTGTGGAGGGAAGAAATTCATCTGTTCTGTCCTGTACCATCCTATACCCTATAACAATGCTCAGACACCAAGGAACACACAGTCCCTCTAACATCATTATGGCTAGATGGAAGATTTCTAACAGAGGGCAAAAGCAACTTGCCACGTGAAAATCTTGGCCAGTCTACCAGCGCTGTGTGCCTCCAGATGACTCCAAGTCAGATGTCCATGCTCAGCAGGGAGACAAGACCAAGGCCATGCAGAGTCTGATGGGGCTATTCTACATCCCACTATTCAGCTTCCCAGATGCTGCTGGAGCGCCTGGTCCAATTTTTCCGTTTTCAGCCAGGGGTACACACATAGCTGCTGACAGCAGCTGATGGAACACGGGGAGAATCCCAGAGTGGGTATTCATCATGCAAACAGGAGCGAGCGGCCATGAATTCAAGCAGCGCTGGCTCAGACTGCGATGGTAATTGAGTAGAGGGAGATGGATAGACGCTCTCATTTGCTTGAGGAAAGCCCCAGGAATTCTAATGCTTCTCCGAAACTCCAGATGCAGGGATGTGGCCTGACCACAGAATTTTCTGTTAGCACATGATTGTTTATTTGGGATTACAAGGGCTCCTTGTGAACAGAGCCTATGATTTAATTCTGTAGCCCTGGCTCTTATCACTTCATGCAGCACAGAACCAAGATTCTAATTGCTTTTTGGATTTATTGTCTGAACTAATGTCGATGATGTGAGGCAATTGCGTTTCGAGCTGGACTGGGGGGTCTGCAATTTCTGTGGCATCTCTAATTGACAACACAACGGTTTGGGTCACTTTGCTTTTGTTTGCATAGTAATGTAAAAAAATAGGATACAATATTCAAACTCATTTTTGACCATGTTATGATGGAATTCAGAGCCAGGATTTGGGGGTCTTCATTAGTTCTTCCTTTCATTGAGTTGAAGTTGATGGATATCACTAAGGTGTAAAATGGCTGAAGTCAAGACTCCAGTGATAATTCATATTCCAGGACCCAGCCACCCCTCTCTCCCCACACTGGCAATGCCTGGCACACAGTAGGTTTTAATCAAGATTGAATGGCAAATTATTGATGAAACTGAGTCTCAGGTCTCAGTAGTCAGCGCCACACTTTCCTAGGGGCTTCGGAATGTGCTGACCTGGTTGGGTTAAACCCCACCTGCCAGGCTCCTCTTTCTGTATGTTTTCAGTTCGCGTGGGAGTGTTGTTGCTTTTTTTTGCCAGATGCAGGCAACAGAAGATTCTGTCGCTCACACCCAGTGACTTGCCACTGACTTGCCTCTGTGGGTAGGGTGCAGGAAGACCTGTGCCGGCTCCCCTTTCACTTGGATCCTCAGCTCCCCAACTCCTATGCTGTGTGTGTGTGATACGCTCTGCAATGACATGTGCAGACCTCTGAAAGACACTCATGCCACCAAGGTTAGAGGCAACAAGAACCAGATGGGTTTTAGTGCAGAAGTTGTTGATTTCATCTCCTACTGTGGATTTCAGCCCACTTTTGATCTCTTCCACTCTATATCTGTCTTCCTTTTATGCCTGTCTGCCAGGTGGACTTCAAGCTGTGGTATCAGCAGCAATGATAACAGCCTTATAGAAAAGACACAGCCAGCTCCCACACTTACGTAATTCTCTGCAATAGATCCTTTATATCTGCTAAGGGTGTGTTTCTCTGGTTGAACCGATATTGCAGTTGATGCATTACTTGCTCTTATCACTGGTTTACTCTTGCCAGGGTTTTACTAGTAGCAAATAAAGCAATAAGTAAGTGATGAGGAGTTTTGTGTTCCCAAATCCATAAATAATTGCATCAAGGCAGATTTTCATAACACTCTAATCCTGACCTTATCCCCAACTAAAGCAAACAATTTTAGAGTTCTTAAATGATATATGGAGTACCTACAAGGCCTATTCTAATGCTTGGCACACACAGAGTTACAAAAGCACAGTAGCTCAGAATCAGTCATTAACAGGGGAGCCTGGACCATGGCTTTGATCATGTTATGATGGAATTCTGACCCAGGATTTGAGGGTCTTCATTAGTTCTTCCGTTATCCTTTCATTGAGTTGATGGACATCACTGAGGTATAAAATGGCTGAAGTCAAGACTCCTATGACAATTCATATTCCAGGACCCAGCCACCCCTCTCTCCCCACACTGGCAATGTCTGGCACACAGTAGGTTTCCTGGAGTCCAGGTAGCTCACTGTCCTTGCTTGAAAAGATTATCCCTTGCTTGAGTGGCTCATAGTTGTGTGGTCAGGGCCTGTTTTGAGTGGCAGGCCTCTGGTTTTGCAAAGACTATAAATCTGATAAAAAGCAATAATATTTTACAGTGGATGGGATGAGAACACCAGACCTGAGTGTTATCTCACCTCAAAACACCAGCTTCTCAATTATTTTCTTACCCAGTGTTCTGGAAGATTTCAGGAGGTCCATAATGGCGATGCTTTAAATGACAAAGGAAAGGGTTGACCATTGGTGGTGGTGGTGGTGGTGGTGGTGGTGGTGGTGTGTGTGTGTGTGTGTGTGTGTGTGTGTGTGTAAGTAAATCCACCACAAATAGGGACCAGTTCTTCTGGGATAATTGGTGTTTTTGCTTTGCTCTTGGTGAAGAATATGTTTGTTTTTCTCCAAACCAATAAGAGAAAAAGAAAAACCCCATCCTAATAGGGAAAGAAGGTAATGTTCAAATACTAAAATTTGAATTTAGCATTCCTTAAAATTAGCATGTAAGAATTGCCTGCTGGGAGAATTTTGGTGGACAGAAAATAATTATTCTTAACCAGGAGACAATGTTCTTATTAGGACAATTTAGTAAAACATACTTAGAGGAAAGGTGATCGCTGCATGTGTTATTGAATTCAAAATATAAAAGTAGATTAAACATAGAACAGAACCGGAGGCTACATCTTTCCACTATTAAAGCCAACACTGGCAACGTGATTGTAGCAAAACATAAGGTATTAAATGAATGTCACTAATTTGAATCATATTGGTTTCGTGGCTTTGTATGTTATTCTTGCATTTGTTTTGGTTTTATAATTCTGTAAGAACTATTAGCAGAGTTTAAATCTCCATCTATATTGTGCCTGTTTAAGCAACATAATTATAGGAGTGATTTCTGTTGACAATGTCAATGAGAATCTCATTTTTCTCTGTAACAGTAGTTCTCAACCCTATGACATGTTAAAATTACCCAGAGAGTGTATTTTCAGAGATCAGAATTAATTGGTATAAGGTAGGTCTTGGCCTCTAGATGATTTTCAACACCCACCTCTCAGCAACCAATAGAACAATTAGAGAAACTATGGATATAGGAGAGTTGAACTACAGTGTTAACCAAATTGCATAATTAGCCTTTCTAGAATATTACATCCAATAAACCTAAATTTATTTCAATACCACCTGGAATCTTTAGCAAGTCAGATTACACACTGGGCCTTTAAAATAAATATTAAGAAATCCTAGATTATTATAATATTTTACAATGTAAGTTCTGGCTACAGCATAATCACAGTAGAGTTCAGTGACAAGAGCATATTTGGAAAAGACTCCCCACATACTTATTCACTTTAAGTTGATCTATACCAACACTGGCAAACTATGGATCACAGACAAATCCAGCCTGCTGCCTATTTCTACACTGCCTATAAGATTAGAGTTTTGTTTTTATATTTTAAATCATTGAGAAAATAAAAGAAACTATATATGGCTCGTAAAATATAAAATATTTACTATCATGTTCTTTATAGAAAACAAAATTGCCAACCCCAATCTCTGTGTAGAGTCATTGAAATTCCAATCAAAGTTTGTCTATACAAATTGGTATATACAGTTTTTATATGGAAATACTTTGTGTGAAAATTAAGAAGTAGATTCTGAAATATGTATGGAAAGACAAAGTACTAGTAGCATATATATATATGTATTAGCATATATATATATGTATTAGTATATATATATATATATATATATATATATGCTACTAGTACATATATATGTATTAGAGATTGAACCCAGAGGCATTCTATCTCTAAGCTACACTCCTAACCCATTTTAATTTTTTTTTTTTGGAAACAAATTCTAAGCTGCCCAGGCTGGCCTTGAACTTGCTATCCTCCTGTCTCAGCCTTCCAAGTACTTGGATGACAGGTGTGCACTACCATGTCTGGTTCAAAATAATCTTGATTAAAAAGATCCACAGGCTCACTCTATTGTGTCTTGGGATTTGCTATAATGTGTAGTGATAAACGTACTGCAGTGTGGGTGAACATAAGGAGAAAGAAACAAGGCCCAGGAAGAGAACAGAGTCCATTTCCAAATATTTCCAAACATGGATGTGTTTGAGGTTTTTGTTGTTGTTTTGTTTTGTTTTTGTCAAAAATAATAATTGAGATTTTTGTCTCTTATTTTTACAATGGCAAAGTAATTCAGTGATGAAAAGATAATGTTTTCAACAAATGATACTAAATCAACTAGGTAAACTTGTATGAAAATATGAACTATGGACAGGTGTGTTGACACACGGCTATATTCCCAGCTACTTGGGAGGCTGAAGCAGGAGGATCACAGGTTCAAGGCCAGCCTCAGCAACTTAGTGAGGCTCTGAGCAACTTAGCAAGACCCTGTTTCCAATTTTAAAAAGGGGTGGGGCTGGAGGTGTAGCTTGGATGTAGAATGCCCCTGGGTTCAATCCCCAGCACCTCTAAACAAATAAATAAATAAATAAATAAATAAATAAATAAATAAATAAATAATAGATAGATGATAGATGATAGATGATAGATAGATAGATGATAGATGGATGGATGATAGATTGATAGATGATAGATAATAGATAGATAGATAGATAGATAGATGATAGATGATAGATAGATAGATAGATGATAAATATAGATAGATGATAGATGGAGATGATAGATGATAGATGATGATAGAGAGATAGATAGATGATAGATAGATTATAGATAGATAGATAGATGATAGATAGATAGAGAGAGAGAGAGAGAGAGAGATAGATAGATAAAAAATGGCTGGGGGGGTGTAGCTCAGTGGTAGAACACCCCTGGGTTCGATCCCCAGTACCACACACACACACACGTGTTTGATTTGATTATTTGATAACTGAATTAGTAACTTAAGGTAGCCATAACCATACCATATATTAAGTGGCTTAAAAAAGCAAAAGTTTCGAGCCGGGCATGGTGGTGCATGCTTGTAATCCCAGTACTTTGGGAGGCGGAGACCCGAGGATCTGGGTTCGCGGCCAGCCTCAGCTCTCCCTCTCTCTCTCTCTCTCTCTACTTAGTGAGGCCCTCCGCAACTTCGTGAGACGCGGTTTCAAAATAAAGTATAAAAAATAGGGCCAGGGGTGTGGCGCGGAGGTAGAACGCCCCTGCGTTCAATCTCCGGTACCGCAAAAAAAAAAAATATAGATATAGATATAGATATAGATATAGATATAGATATACTTACACAAATAGAAACACAAGCCACAGAGTTAGAGAACATATTTATAACATGTATATCTGAAACGGGACTTGTGCAAAATCCAGAATTTCTACTAATCAATAAGAAGACAAGCAAGTTAACTCAAATACAGGGAAAATTGTGAATAAACATGTCACAGAAGAACACACAAGATTGGCCAATGAGGCACATAAAAAGCATTCAATGTCATTAGTCACCAGGGAAATGCAAATCAGCTCTGCACTGGAACAGAATGAACAGAAGGAAGACATTTAAAAAGCCTGCTGAAACCTCCTGTTGACAAGAACGTGGAACAATTAGAACTATCATAGTCGCTGGTGGTGGTATAAAATTTTACAACCACTTTGGACAAAAATGTTGACAATGCTATGCAGATTAACCATTTTAGAAACCCTACCCTATTACCTGACAGTTCCGTTCGTTCTAGTTTACTCAAGAGAAATGAAAAAAAAATATGTCCACAAATGAGTTCTATAAGAATGGAAACTATTTCTAATAGCCCAAATGTGGGAACAGCCCAAGTGTTCATGACTGGGAGAATGGATGGTTTGAGTCACCTCTCCCATCAGTGTGGCCAAAATGCCAGACAAGAACAACCTGGAGGAGAAAAGATTTACTGGGGCTCCTGGTTTCAGAAGTTTAGGTCCATAGAAGTGGTTCCGAGGCATAAATGGTGGTGGTGGCAGGGTGTGTGGAAGGATGCTGCTGTCACATCAAGGAAGTGGAAACAGAGAGAAAAAGGGGCAGGGGCAAGGGATATATATATATATATATATATAATAAAATAATAATAAAATATAATATAATATAAATAATAATAAAATATAATAAAAGGGACATATATATATATAGTCCCCAAGGTCACACCCCAGTGGCCTACCTCCTCCCACCCCACCCTACCTGCCTAAGTTACCACCCAGTAAATCCATTCAGCCATCAGTGGGTTTCTCTACTGATGAGATTAGAACCCTGGCTCAATTACTTCACCTCTGGATATTTTTGCATTGCCAACACATGAGCTTTTCTAGGGGGCCTGCTATAATCCGAACCATAGCATGCATCAAATGTGGGAACTCACATGATGATGTACTAAGTGAAAGAAATGAGGCCCAGACTACATATAGAAAGTTCTACATCATAGGACACTGGTTTCCCGCGGGAGGTGAGGGTTTGCAGGAAGGCGGTCTGGAGAGACATCCAGGTTGATGAAAATGTCCCATCTCTCGATCATAGTGTGTTGCTTACATAGCTATCGCCATTATCAAAACCCGTTGTGTACTTGAGATGGTGCATTTCTTTTTTTTTTTTGTAATACCAGGGATTGAACCCAGGGGCGTTCTACCTCCGCGCTACACCCCCGGCCCTATTTTTTATACTTTATTTTGAAACCGGGTCTCACGAAGTTACCGAGGGCCTCACTAAGTAGCTGAGGCTGGCCGTGAACCCGGATCCTCCAGTCTCCGCCTCCCAAGTACTGGGATTATAAGCGTGCGTCACCACGCCCGGCTGATTCATCTTTTTTTGCTCAATACTTGAATGAGGAACAAAGGAATGTTTATAATGAGGAGATAAGAATAATGAAATTAACCGAAGCAGGAGAAATATTATTATTCAGACAGCCTATATCCAACTCCATGCTCTGCTCCATCTTTTCCTTGTAAATCCTCACCGCTCTTAGGGAACGAGCTTCTTCAAGCCAATCCAACCCCAAATCCAGTGCCACTGATTTTTTTCAGTCTTTTTAAGTTGAAAGAAAAAATCCAAGTGTCAACACACCACATCTGTTAATAGTAATAATGAGTGCATGCAAATAGCAACACACGATATTGATATGAAAGTCAATATTTTTCTTTTTTTAATATATACATTTATTGGAGCCGGGCGTGGTGGCACACGCTTGTAATCCCATTACTTGGGAGGCTGAGACCGGAGGATCCGGGTTCGCGGCCAGTCTCAGCTACTTTGTGAGGCCCTCCACAACTTCGTGAGACCTGGTTTCAAAATAAAGTATAAAAAATTAGGGCCGAGGGTGTAGCCCGGAGGTAGAATTCCCCTGGGTTCAATTCTCGGTATCACACACAAAAAAATAAATAAAATATATTCATTTATTGGTGCATTGTAGTTACATGTTTTGATACGTGTCATTGTATCAGAAGCATGCGTGTACACACACTGCTCATTTAGCCCTCCTTCAAATCCCACCCCATTCCCTCCCCCTTCCCTCCTTTCCATGCTCAGAATAGTGATTGACTCTGATAAATTGTGTATATACATCATGTGCATTAGTGGGTTTCCACTCAAGATGTATAAGGAAAAGGAAACTAAATTACATAATTTGCCCACTCACCAGGCCACTCACAAATTCATTCATTCATTCACTGAGCATGTGTTCACTGAGTATCTACTCCATACTGAACACTAAACTAGAAGCGAGCATACACAGACTGAAAAGAAACTAACCTTTGTAAAACTAAAATGGATGCTCTAGCTGGAGAGAAAATTAAATAAGCAACCATGAGAATAGTTAATTGTGCTATGAAAGAGAGAGGCACATGAGTTTTTGCTATTTTGGGGGGGATGTGTATCTGTGACTCATCTGCCCAATGCCACTAGTCACCTCTGCCCAGAAGCAAGTCTCTTCAGTGCCCACCTGTTGCCCTCATTCCCCAGGCTCAGAATTCTTCTCGGGTTCTCTTCCTTGCCTGGGAACTTCTTGCTCCTTTTCTTCCGATCATATCCAGATAGCTTCTTTTCAAAAAGGTCCAGTCAGAGTTCCACTAAACACCTTGGACTAGTGTCTCTCTTTTCTGCATCACTGTGGCTCTCATGTGCTATGATATATTTTCCCTGCTTGCCTTATGTGAACTAGCCCACCCTGCACGGGATGTTATTAAGTTCCTATGAGAACAGAGACCCACCCTGTACTCAGCACCTGCTCAGACCATTGGACAAGGGTCAACACATAGAAGATGCTGGAAAATCAGGGTTGAAGTTACTAATACACAGTAGTTGAGCACATACCATGCATAAAATACTGATGGTTTTTCCCACTGGGGGCACTTGAGGATAGACCACCTTGATCTACTCTCTCTACCTGTGTCCAAATATATCCTCTCTCTACAAAGCTGCTGCAACTGTACAACAAGCCGAGGCCCTGGAATGCAATTTCCCCATTCAGCAAGTGTGCTAATGTGGGAGATCTGTAAAACACAGTTTAGAAACAACAACTGCTGCTCCTGAACTTCTCTGCAGCAACAATTTGCTCATATGCCAGTGTGAGGAGGAGCTGGCTTAAAGAGCAAAGATGAACCATTTCCTTCTACCTAAAAAAAAAACAAAAGGGAAATAGGCCTGAGTCCCTTTGGGAAAAACACTTTCCCTTGCAATCAGGTGGAGATGGCCACGGTATATAACTGGACTGTTTTTGTACGGGTCAAAAAGCTCCGGTTGCAATTGATCTCTGGCCACTCCTCATTTCTGGGTGAGTGGTGGCATGCCGTCTGAGGACAGCTCGGGGAGAAAGGTCACCTGCTGCATTTCAGAGCAAAGCTCCAGTCCTGCTTCTCAGCCCTGACTGCACATCAGAATGAGACAGATTGGATCAGAACCTCCAGGGCTGGGACCAGGCATGACTAGTAATTGCGCAAGTCCCCAAGGTGCTTTCAGTGTGCCACCAAGTGTAAGAACTACTGATCGGAGTGCTGGTGTGGAGACCAGGGCTCACCGGCCTTTTGGTTCCTCTTTTGTCAACTTGACTAGTGCAAAGAGTACCCACAAAGTTGGTCAGAGTTATTCTAGGTGCATCTACGTGGGTGTTTCAGGGTGAGATGAACATTTGAATCTGTAGGCTAAGGAGAGCATTACCCTCCCCGGTGTGGTGGGCCTCATCCAGGCCTTTGAAGGCCTAAGTACAAAACAAAATGATGGCCCCCTTCCACCCAGAAGAGGAAGAGGAAGAGGAAACTTCCTTCTGACTGCCCTCAGCTGGGAGGTAATCTTCTTTTGCCTTTGGGCTGGAACCAAAATGTCAGCTCCTCATGGTCTCCGGCCCACTGGCATTCAGACTGGAACTTACACTATCAGCTCTCTGGGGTCACCAGCTTGCCAGCTGCAGGTCTGGAGACTTTGTTCTCCTTGATTCCATGAGTCAGCTCCTTAAAATAGTTACTTCCTCCCATACTACACTGAAAAACTAATACCCTGTAGGTGCCGTAGCCCCCCCCATCCCCTCACCCAAATTAGTTTTAACTGGAAAAGCTCAGCCCAGAACTTGTTCATTTTTATTCCCAGGTAGCTCTCAGGAGTCCAGTCTTTGAAGTTTTAACACAACTGAGTGATAGCAGGCCAGCTACTTAGTCTTGTCTGCTACCTATCATCTTGTATATACTATGATGATAACTATACTACCTTATAAGGTTACATGTGAAATGTAACTGTATATGGTACAGTACCTGACACATAAATAATATGGGGTAATATTCATTTTCATATATTTGTGTGAATCCAGCAAAACATTCTACATACTAAATGCTCAATATTTATTTTGAATCAATTGGAATGCATTTTCAAATTATCAGTCATTCCATTCCCTGGAGAGTGCAGTATGAGAGCCTTTTCTTCGAATATTCCCCATAACATCACCTGTCTTTTTTTTTTTTCCTTTCTATTCATGATGGAAGAGTTGACTGGTACCAACTGACCCGTAGGCAGTGGCCGGATGAATAGGACTTGATTGATGTATTTTTGCCTGTTCCCAATTTCATCACCTGACTTCTTCAGGCACTACAGGGCTAAGTGCCCTCCAGTCCTGAAACAGTTCTCTTTGGAGAAACAGTTGACAATAAACAGTCCCTACCTGGCACCTGAGACAGGAAGTAACCAACCACTCATGCTCGTTGGGTAAGCTTGGTTGAACTCAAAGCGTGTGTTTCTCATGCTTGCTGCTAGACTGTCATTTGAATTCTTTAAACAATGCATTTGACCTTAACACACTGCAGTGCCCTTTGGCTATAGGGCTTCTTTGTATTTATCTTGTCTTCATTGCATTTAAATCATTTGAAAATGAGCTCCCATGTAAGAAGGTAATGGGCATGTTTACAACCATAAATCAATAGATACTTAAGAGAGATGTTCTATAACGATTATGTTAAGTTATTTAAATATCATTTTTACTTTAAAAGATTACTTCACATGAATCTAAAATCTCAGTAATAGCAAATAACTCAAACAGTCTGAGCAGCGAGTATGATGCAGTTATAATTATCTGAATATGTTAACATTTAGAGAACAGTCAGGTGCATTACTGGCCTTTAGAAAAATAGAATGCTTCATGTAGACACTAATTAATCAATAAAACCTAATTGGGTTCTATTAAGTATTGGAAACGACATTTCAACTTAAATATTCCATGTGCAACCCTGACCCATTCCCAAGTAGCAATAAAAGCCAATTAGAGTATTATTCAAATTATAATTACGAATGTTACCACCACCCTCATCTACATTAATATTACAACAATTAAAAAGAGCACAGTAGGGAATGAATCAGGCAAACTCACTGTATAGACGCTTTATTTATTTGCTATTGTTAAGGAGTTCCATGTTGCACAGAGGTGGCTTTCAAGAGCCGGAGCTTTGGTAGTGCAAAGCCTGAGATGATTGATATACATCCCTTGATAATCAGGTCTTTGCCTGAAACCAATGTCTCTGTTGGAAAAATGGGAATACAGCCATTTCCAGGACTGTGCTGAAGGTCAGAGCTGCTGCAGATGAGGGATCTAGTAGAGGGATGGGCACACTGCAGCCATGCAGAGTGGCTCAGGGTTCCGGGATGCCGAGATCTGCATTCATGGAATCTTAACATGAAACCTGGAGTTCATCAACCCTCACTTCAGTTCAGCACAGGAACCCTATTTATTTTGTCCCTACATATTACCTTCCAGTCTTTGCTTGAAACCTTTATAACTTCAGAATTTACTTCCCCAAGGGGTGCCAGAAGTTTCATTTTTAGAACACTCAGAAATTTACCTCCTTATTGACTCCCATTGGACCTAGATCTACCATCAGCAATAATGAAGAATGTATTCTAATCCTTGTATAGATGAATTGTTCAGGAAGCACAGGCAATTGTTGGAGAGCTTTGGAGCTAAGCTGCCTGGGTTCAAACCCTAGCTGTGTGACCTGGGACCCATTACCTGTCTGT
Source organism: Glis glis (assembly GCA_004027185.1). Lineage (NCBI taxonomy): Eukaryota > Metazoa > Chordata > Mammalia > Rodentia > Gliridae > Glis > Glis glis. The sequence continues at coordinate 24,526 of PVJS01015735.1, read as the reverse complement.
GTTTTAGTGTTCTCAACATTAAATATGGATAATTCCCATCTCATACTTACATGGTTTCATGGAATTCTATTCATTTAATTTTTATTTTTCACACTAAATATTTCTTACCCTGTTGAACATTCCTTATAGGATATAATGTACTAAACCTTTTTCAGCCTCGTGAACCTTGCCTGGATGCCAATTTGAACACAAAAACTTTGGTAAAATTGATCATCTTGGTGTACAACTTTGTAATGTACGTTACCTCTTTCCCTATCTGTGTGACAACCAAATCTCCTTCTCTTCCAGCGTGCGAATGAGGAAAGAGAAAGGAAAAGGGGCTCAGAAAGGGAAGGGAAGGAAACTTTCTCCCGTGTGGAGGGCCAGAGATGGCACCCAAGCTCAGGTGCCACAGCCCAGCCACCTAAAAGGGCTTCTCACTAGTTTCTCCAGCATCATCCACTGGAAATACAGGAAGCCAGTAGGGATGAGACCAGAGTTGCAGGAGTCTGAGCCCTTGATTTTAGAACTTGCTGCTTTGGGAAGGAACCATACCAATCACACTTCATGGGGATAGCAGAATCACTTGATCTGGTGCCACCCAACATTTGGACATTGATCCTTGCCAGTCAGAGGAAAATCATGCCGATATCTACTGGGAATGGCGGAACCTGAGTTAGATCTGGTGCTCAGATATGAACACTCAGCTGACAATGACAATGTGCAATGAAGAGTGCACAGAAGTGGAAGGGCATGTTACCCACTAGGCAAGGGATATGCAGTGGGCAGTGACCTTTTGGAACGTCAGTGGAAACTGCCTGTATTCAAGGGAATTTGATAGTCAATTTTTTTTGGATCTAGTGACAATTTGATTGAGGATATATTTGGAAGGGCACTAAGTCTTATGATGACCTTCAAATCATCTTGTGCAATTAGTCATCTTTTTATATTACTATGATTATTGCTTTTACTCATTTTTACTTACAAAACCATTCCTGGTTCTCACGATTGTGTGGATGGAATGACCCTGCTGCTGCTGCCTCTGTGAGGACTTGTTCCTATGCCATCACCTTTTAGGGAGGAACATTCTAAGACTGGATCTCTCTAGGGTGTAAACTGACTGCTCTAGACCCAGATGTAATTTTGAGTTGTTTCCCTAGCATCACAAAATCAATACATTAAACTCATAACTGAGCTATATCCTGAACCCAACCCTCCTGACCCCAAATCCATGCTCTTTTGGCAATAGTTCCTGTGACATGAATTAAAGGAAGATCCCAACCCAAAACATATTTAATTAGGTATCTGAAATTTTTCCCATTATAAATTAAAGTTTTAGCTGGCCATGTTGGTGCACACCTGTAATCCCAGTACATGGGAGGCTGAAACAGGAGGATTACAGGTTCAAGGCCAGCCTCAGCAACTTAGTAAGAACCCATTTCAAAATAAAATGGTGCTGGAGATGTAGCTTAAAGGAAGAATGATTCCGGGTTCAATCCCTAGTACTGCACACAAAAAAATGGGAGAACCTCCCCCATTAGGAGAATTTTCCCAGATCTGCTTTCCAAGAAGTGACTTCTGATACCCTGACACATTTGATACATTATATCAAAATGTATAATTACAATACACCAATAAATGAAATGAAATAAAAAATAAAATAAAAAATAAATTATCTGCTTTAGCTAGCTTTTCCATCGTTGTGACCAAAATACCTGACAAACACAGCCTAGAGAATGAAAAGTTTTGGGGAGGCTCATGGTTTCACAGGTCAGTTTATGATTGGCTAGCTCCCAGGAAGAAAGGCTTGGCAGCAGGACATGGCAGGAGAAAAGCCACTCGCCAGGAAGGAGAGAGAGACAGAGAGACAGAGAGAGAGAGACCAGGGCCAGGTACAGTCCCCAAGGCCTTGCCCCCAGTGACCCACGTCCTCCAGCCATTCCCCACCTCCGAACCTGACTGCATTGGCAACACATGAGGTTTGGGGGATGTTTAAAATCTAAACCATAACACTCTCCAAAGCCTTTGTTCTAGGAAAACATAGATGTGGGTTCTGATAAGGAGGAAGATAAGGATCCAGGATCCAAGAAAAGGAAGTCAATATTCTTTTCAGTGGTCATCTGTACTTTGATTTTAATTTTATGTATGTGGTAACAGGTGAGGGGAAGGGTTGTTTCAGGGAGACTTCTCCAAGATGACAAGGTTGCGGGCCACTAACTGCATATGTGAGACTGTCTCAATGACCATGAAAACAAAAATAGTGAAAAAGAAAAACTCTTTTCAACAAGGCTCCAAGCTTCTTGCTCCAAGATGACCATCATTTGTCTGGGCCATTGTAGCATTGTCATGCAGCCTCAGCATTCAGCCTTTCAGAACCCTGGGAGACATCTCATCATGAGAGTTGAATGGCACCTAGGCCCTTTGAGCAGTTCTGCATTGCTCAGCCTGGCACAGGACATCATCATCACACTAAAACTTAAAGTTTTACCTGCATTTTGTGAAAAGGCCAGGAAAAAGGGCAAAATTATTTGCAGTAACACATGTGAAAAGTTCATGAAGAAAAAAGAACAGAAGCAGAAGTTAAACTGTACGTGGTGGCCTATGCTAGGGAGGGACTAGTTTCAGAAAATACCGAAAATATCTAGCGTGGGCCCACTTCTCCCAGCTCTCAAGTGAGACTGAGAAGGATCAGGTGTGCAAAACACTGGACATTATCATACAAGATGTGCATCTAGAGCGAAAAAACAAAATATTTTCCATGTTGAATTTGTTAATGTGAAGAGCAAAGCTGAATAATAATAATTGTGAATTCCACAATTGCCTTTTTCAGAAGGAAGACATAAAATATCATCTGACCATATGTTACATTTGCTCATGTTACACATGAAAAAATAATGCGTGGATTTCTTAGCATATAATAAAAATACCTGACATTTGCGTAGGACTTTGCAGTAATCCCGAAATGTATCCTACAGACCAACTGCTTCGTCACCATGAAAGTGCTTGCTAAAAACTCAGTTTCCTGAGCAACTCGTTCAGAATCTCTGAACCTCCTACTGTGGAGTCTATGCCTGCCCAAGCTATGGGTTTGTATTAGTTTCTTAGTCCTGGTGTGATGAGTTACCGCCAATTCAGTGGGTGAAAATAACTCAAATTCTTTTCCTCTTCTGAAAATTAGTTTTACTGGGCTAATGTCAAGGTCTCAAAGTCTTCTGTAGGCTCCAGAAGGAATTTGTTTCTGGGCCTTTTCTAACTTTCTCATTACCCTATCCTTACGTCACCTGGCCTATTGCTTCTGTTATATGAGTTTCATCGTTTGTGAGTTTCTGGTTTCCTATACACCTGCAATAATGACTTAACCAATAGCTATTAGTGTACATTTATGCTATATCAACTGAATTATTATAACTTTATATTACTATAAACTACATAAGTCTGTCTGATGGGGACTGCTCTGGTTTTCTATAGCTCAATCTCTGATCCTCGCCCTGTTGGTCCCTCACTCATAGCAAGAACTAGCCTCCCTCACCGGTAAGAACTTTATCCTTTTGAAGAATGATAAGATTAGGCCTAACACGATTAACCCCCGCCTCCATTTTAACTTTAACCTGAATTTCTTATGCAAAATATCTGGGCCATAGGATATAACCATCAAAGGAACACCAGGGTCAGAAGTCATCATGAGAACCATTTTAGAATTATTCCTACCACATCCAGGTATGGTGGTGTGTGTCTTTAATCCCAGTACTTGGGAAGCTGAGACAGGAGGGTCACAGGTTCAAGGCCAGTCTCAGCCACTTAATAAGACCCTGTTTCAGAATAAAAAATAAAGCAGGGCTGAGTGTGAATCTCAGAGGTAGAATGCCCTGGGTTCAATCCCTAGTACAACAGCAACGGCAGAATGATGCCTACTACATTCTGCTGTATAGCCTCTATAATTCCTCTCTCCAATAAGAAAAACATACTTACAACCTTCCAAAGCCCCCAAGGATCATCTCATTCTATTACAGTATTCAAAAATCTCATCTAAATTTTATCATCTCAAAGGTCCAAAATCTCAGCCTCCAAATCAGGTATGAATTAGATCCTAAGTGCAAACTCTTAAGTATTGCCTCTACCCATCTGTGGATCTGTAAAACTCCTAACCCACCATGGTGGGATAGAGAGAGAGAATAACAGTTATGGATGTTCCCATCCAAATCAGGGTGAAATTCAAGGTACACGAGAGTTAACAGTATAAAGCAGTTGTACTATCCAGCTTTCTATTACTATGGGAAAATATGCATGGAAATCAACTTAAACAAAGGGAAGATTTATTTGATTCATGGTTTCCAGGATTTCAGTCTGCAGCCTCTCAGCTCTGTTGCTCTCGGTGGCAAAGCGTCATGGTGGAGCACATGGTAGAGGAGATCTGCTCATCTGAAGGCAACTGGGATACAAAGAGAGAGGGGGGCTGGGCTCCCAGGATCCCCTTCAGGTATGCACCCCCAGTGATTCAACTTGCTTCTTCTAGGTCCCATCTACCAATAGTGCCAAGCCAGGGACCAAGCCTTCAACATATGGGCCTTCTGGAAAACATTTCATCTCTAAACTGTAGTGGTAGTTTTTCAAGCTAGCCAAGTAAACTCATGAGAAGATCCTGGGTTAGATTGCAAGCCTAAAATAATCCTTTGCACTTCTCAGCTCTGCCCTCCAAGGTCTTGGTTTCAGCCTCTGAGTCATCCTTTCTTCTTCATGAATGACGGCACACTGAAAAGTTTTATCGACCTGCTTCCTACTTGTGTGGAAGGTTCCACTCCATAAACATTCAATAGCAATAAACGAACAGAAGGAAAATGGAACAAGAAAGAAAAACTACAGTCAAGATTCCAGTCTGCGTCACTTCATGTGATTACCAGGGTTTTGTTTTTTTTTTTTTTGTGTGTGTGTGTGTGTGGTGAAAACATTTAAAATATACTTATTAAGCAATTTTGAAATATATAATACATTGTTATTAACCATAGTCACTATGGCGTGCAATAAATCTCTAAAAGTTATTGCAGAACATGCCATAAGTATATATAATTATTGGCCAATTAAAAATAAAATAAATATCCACATCATCATCAAATAAAACAAAATGCCCTACAGTCTTCAGAGTCGAGTTGATCCACTAGTTTTTATTGTTGAAGGCCAGACTCCTAACTCACAGGTTATGTGAGTGGATAACTTGGTTGATCTCTTCAGTTCTCAGTATTCTTATCTAAAATGCAGATATTATTACTGATCTCATAGCATTCTCGTGAGTATTAAATAAAGTGATGATTTCTAATTTTAAGGTAGAATAATTGAGCGCTCAGAACAGCACCTGGGATCAGATCCTTGTTCTCTGAATGCCGTTGCATTACCGGCATTTCTCCTGTTGGATTTAATTAGCTTAGAACCCCATCTGGGTTTTAGCAGTTCTTAAATCCTCCAGCTGATTCTCCTGTGCAGCTAAAATTGAGAATCATTGCAAGATTTTGTAAGTCGCCACCACCTGAACCTTCTCAGTGCCCTTCCCTTGCAGCCTCCGGTAAGTGGTTGGTACACAGGCAGAGTAGGGCTAACCCAGGAGGTGATTCTCGGAAGTTTCCTATTACCTTTCCCTAGAAGAGCCCCTCCTACAAGCTTCTTCAGATATACAAAATAAGCCCAATCTGGTGGACCTTTTCAGTAAGGCATTGCAAAATTCCATGCAGATATTCATTGGCTTTGCTGTGTTCTGCATCATGGCTATGTCCTCACAGATCTCTCAAGTGTCAGGAAAGTGGAGAGATACAGAAACCAAGGGCCAACGTAACTGAACTAGGGCAGGCTACAGGGGAATTACAGGCAGACATGTGGAGGACAGAGAAAAAACTTCAGCGTCTTAGTTAGCTTTTCTTGTCATTGTGACCCAAATACCTAACAAGAACAACTTAGAAGAGGAAAGATTTATTTGGACTTATGGTTCTAAAGGTTCAGTCCATGGTTGACTGGCTTCAAGACAGAAACAACATGGTGGCAGGGTGTGGTGAAGGAAAGCTGCTCAATTCATGGTGAGCAGAAGCAGCAAGAGAGAGAAAGGATGGGACCAGGAACAGATATAGTCCTCAAGGCCACAGCCCCAGTGACCCACTCCTCCAGTCATGCCCTGCCTCTGAACCTTGTTGCATGGCCAACACATGAGACTTTCTGGGGAACGTTCCATAACCAACCCATAGCATTCAGTAAGCATGCCTTTATGAAAGCTAATGTAGCCAGGAGATGACCTGAGAGGGCCAAACTTGAAAAGAAGGCAGAAGGGGTAAGGAAGTAAATATATGAAAAAATGTTCAACATCATTAGCAATCAAGGAAATGCAAATTAAAACTACACTGAGATTCCATCTTACCCCAGTTAGAATAGCAATCATCAAGAATACAAACAATAACAAGGAGGAGGCCAGGAGGTGGAGAAATAGGAACTCATGTATGGTTAGTGGGACTGCAAATTAGTACAACCACTATGGAGATCAGTGTGAGGTTACTTAAAAGACTAGATCATATGAACCAGTTATACTGCCTCTGAGCAAGAGGTGTTGCCAAGACCAAACTGCCTGCCTAATGGAGATCTGGAATAATAATAGATCACCGATTCAACAGAGCCATCCATTTCTCCTGAGGGCTGCCTGATTCTGCACACTTAAGCCCCCTCCCTGCAGTGACATCCTCACTGGGTGCTGAGTAAAGAAGCCTTCTTTTTTATAGGATTTGCCAGGAATTAACCCTTCTTTCAGGTGCAACTTGTCAGCTACCAAGAATGAACAAAGAGGGCCATCAAGGGGCATGGACTGTGTCCGGCTCTGTGTGCCACTTGTCTCTATTCACCAGGCCAAGTTTCTTGATGCTGTTGTGACAGACCCTGCTGTGGGTGGGAAGTGTGGAGCCATACTGTAGGTCACCGTTGCACGCAGCCGATGCTGTCTGCTTGGAGCTACGATGGAATGGACCACCACTCATTTGTGCACAAACACGCACTACTCCCTCAGTTGCACCCTGGGTAGCTGGTTTGTTCTTGGGGAGACATTGGCACTCCAGAGATGAGATTCTCATTAGGAACTGCAGTTTCCTCTCCGATTCAGTGGAAGAAGCTTCGTGTGCTCTAGTTCCAGCCCCTCATTCTCTCCTTCTTTAATAACAACAATAAATTAGCATTTCTTGAGCCCTTATTGCTACTACCAGACCCATATAAAGAGCTTTCAAAAGTCATCCACCCAAGGCTAGAAACCTGCGCTCAGGATCCACTGTCTAGCTCCTAGATGTGTTCCCACCTCTGCAGTTTCTGCTGTCTACCTGTCTGGACATGATGGTTGCTGCTCTATTTCCAAGGCTCTCTGATCCTCTCTTGGAAATACTTCAGTTGCTGGGGCCTCAGAAACTCCTGGTCTAATGCTTTCTTCCTCGTCTGTCCCAGAACACTCTATCTGACATAGTCCCAGGGCCATGCACATTAAGGTTTAAAGAATTCATCCACCCACCAGACTACCTCCGGCTTATAATAATAGTAAAAATTTAAACCAAATTGTATTCTTATATCTAAACTCATCGAGATGTATACATTAAGTATGGATAGCTTTTTATTTGTAAATCATACCTCAATAAAGTGATTCAGAAAATAAATTTGACTCAATTTATATCACTTGCATTATCCATAAATTTAAAATGAATTAAGTTTACATTTGATTGCAATTATCACTATATTATAAATTTAAAATATGCACTTAATATACTAAATTTAATTATAATTAATTATTTTAAAGGAAATAAATACTAAAATTCATTGCTTGCTAGTGATTTTACTACGTTATACTTTTTTCTATGCTCTAGAGACTATGTATATTGTACCTAATTAGTAAAAATACCATAGAATCATGTCCTACTATGCCTCTCTTCCCACCTCTGTGTTCAGTAACACCTCATTGGAGGCTTAAAATCAGCCATGAGAGCATTTACACCAAAGGAATAGGCTAATACTGCAAGTCAAGACATGGTTTGTTGTTTTGATGACTCTCTAGCGCCCAGGGATGACCAAATTGAGGCAAGAGGCTCAAATCCATCCTGCAAGGCACTGATGAGTTTTACATTTTCAAAGTGTCATATAAAACAAAATAAATAAAGAATAACCTGCTGCACAGACCTTGTATGACCCACAAAACTCAAACTATTTACTCTGACCCTTTACAGAAAACGTTTGTTCAATCTGTATCTAGAACATGTCTCTACAAATCAGCCTGTCACTGGTTTTACAAATGGGGTTTAATGGGAACTCAGCTTGGCTCATTCCTTCACAAAGTATCTAGGCTGAGTACTTGCCACAAAGAAGGTTGGACAAACACCTTTTTATTTTTAGGTATGAATTTATTTATTTATTTATTTATTTATTTATTTACTTGTTTACTTATTTTGGTAGTGGGGACTAAGCCCAGGGGCATTCTAGATCTGAGCTATACCCTGAGCCATTTTTATTTTTTAATTTTGAGATAGGGTGTTGCTAAGTTACCCAGGCTGACCTATAACCTGTGATCCTCCTGTCTCATCCCTGACACTTTAAAATGCAAGCTTGCTGAGCCCTGATTAGGCTAAAGAATATATTAGGAAAAAATTAGTAAGACAGCTCAAACTTCCAAAATATGATATCTCTGTAGCTGTTCCACTGCAAAGAACACAAAATTTTAGAAAATGTCCTTCCAGTATTCAAAAACCATCCATTATGCAAATCCACAAAGAGCTCACTCAGACTACTGCTGAGTAAAGTTCCAGTACATCTTCATTGCCTCACCCGTGTTTTCTCTGTTAATGTAAGCAAAAATATCAACTAACACCATGCGGTAACTGCACTTGTTCATCAAAAGAAACCATAGGATGGATATAGATATGAATTCGGCAAAAATCAATTCGGCAAAAATTCTCTGTGAGAATCAGTTCATTATAAGAAATTTACAATACAAAATAATGTATGTTGTTATTTGTAAGCTGTATGCCATACACATTCTTTATATCAGTAAAATCTACAATGAGCATATGTACATATATATGCACACCCCTGTACGTATACACATTCTTTTTTGTTCAATTTTTACACATTGACCAACATATCACCCAGCTACTTAAAAGGACCTTGTAAAGCCACTATGCAAACAAACTGTACCATGTCGAATGTAAATCGAGGATAAAAATTCTATAAAAAGGAGAGAGCTCTAATATCAATAACATTAATAATAGCATTAATAATAATAATAATAGCATTTTAATCATACTTGCTAGTGGAGAAAAGGTTAAACTTTATGAAAAGTTCTCTCATGTTACAAAAAGGACAGGTCTGGGCATGAGACCTGCTCCCTTCTCAATTCCTTCTTTCGGGATCTAGGTGGCCCTCTGTTCTATCACATGAATCCAGGGAAGGAACTGGCCTTGCAGGCAACCTCTGGCCTTAGCTTCTGGGCCTAAAGAAGGTTTCTGCCCTGGCTGCTGACTTCAGACCCAAGTGGGCATGTCTGGTCACAAATGTCTTGGTTACTTGGGGACCAACTCACAGAGCGCTGAGAAGACCGTACAGTTCTCAGGAGAAGACCCATGTCAAAGGGGAGCAGGGCACCTGAGGGTGCCCTGTGAGGGAGCCCAGAACCTTCTTCAGGCAGAACACAAACCTCCCTGGTCAAGGAGGAAGCAAATACACTAAGTAGACCTAGTAACACAGCCTCCATCACTGACAGGGGAAGTGATCTTTTCTTTTATTTTTATGTTCATTTATTGGTGCATTGTAATTATACATTTTGATATATGTCAGGGTATGAACATCATACATGCACACATTGCACATTTAGCCCTCCCTCCAATCCCACTCTATTCCCTCCCTTTCATGCTCCGGATAGTGATTGAGTCTTATAGGTTTGTGTATGTACATCACGTGCTATAGTGTGTTTCCCTCCACTCCCCGCCCAACTCCCTCAGTTAGGTCACCTTCTTTGTCCATCTAAAGATTTCTTCTTCTTCCCTTCTAAGTCCCTTCTACGTCCCATTCTATCTAGCTCCCACAGATTAGGGGGGACATCCGATCTTTTACTCTTAGTGACTTTAGGAAGTGATCTTTTCTAAGTGAGACTTTGACACTCTTTTGCAGGCGTATTTGACATTGAATCATCCTCTTGGGAAAAAGGTCTCTTCATGTCATTTATCCTTGTTCTCAATGGAATGCTTTCTTTTTATATTTCATGGTTTTTTATTTTAAATTTTTTTGTTTTGTTGTGTCATGTGTGCATATGTGTTTTGTTTGTTTGCTGTGGTTTTATTGCTGAAGTTTGAGAATTTTTATATATTTGAGACATTAGTCCTTTGTCAGATATACAGGGGCAAATATTTTCTGCCAGTTAGTAATTTGTCTTTTTATCTTCTTCATGAGTTCTTCTCAGAGCAAACATTTGTAATTCTAGCTAAATAAAATTCATCAACTACTTTTGCTTTCCTTGCTTATTTTCCTTCTATTTTTTTTTGTAGAAGGATTAGTGTTTTATGTTTTTCATTTAATTTTGTTATCCAATTTCAGTTAATTTTTTAAAGATAAGATTTGATAAAATCAGCTAATGATTTTTCTGTCCAACTTCATGTGAACTCTGTAGTTTTCTTTCTTATACTATCTGTGGCCTTGTTATCAGAGTAATACTTGTTTTATAAAATGAGTTGAGAATCACTCCCTTCTCCTCCCTATTTCCTGAAAATACTATTATTTGGGCATTCATTCTTTAACAAGTTGGTAGACATGTATAATTCTACAATAAAACCATTTGGGCCTGGAAACTTCTCTTGGAAAGTCTTTATAAATTAAATGTCTTTTTTGATTTAAATACCATCCAGGTTTTCTATCTCACCTTGCTTGATTTTTTTGTAGTTTATGGTTTTAAGGAATTGGTTTCTTTCTTCTAAGTTGTCAAATTTATGAGAGTACAGGTGCTCACAGCGTTCACTGATTTATAGCGATCGCTCCTGCAGCCTCCATTTCACTCCCAATATTGGCGAGTTGTTTCTTTCCTTTTTACTTTTGTTAATCTTCTCAGAGTTTTATCAATTTTATTGATTTTCTGAAGAACCAAAGTGATTTATTTATAATGTTGTTTAGTATATGACTTGGCGTCATTTTCTTAGTGGTCACCTGAGGTACTCAAGATACTCATAGACTTTATCATGGTCCGCTGGTACTGATGCTTTACCATGTCAGGTGAAGTATAGAAAACTTCCTTCCTTCCTTCCACATTTACCCACCTTCCTTATTAAAAAATTTAAAAATCATTGTCTTAAGTAGTGTGTCTTCTTCATACGTGGGGAACCACAATCAGATGGACTTTTCATTTTTGCTTCAACTATCAAAAATGATTAAATAAACTCAGGATAAGGATAAAGATGACTGTGTGTATACATATTATATGCATATTATATATAAACATTATATGTAAACAATAATATATAAATAATATGTAGAAACATTTTTATATAATATGTAAGCATATATTATATATAACACTATATACATATAAACAAATCTAAATGTATATATATGTATATATCCCTATTTTCATCCATTTCAAAGTTCTCCTTTCTTTTCTGAAGTTACAAGCCATCCTGCTAGTGGTATGTATGTATGTATGTATGTATGTGTGTGTGTATATGTATTTATTTATTTATTTTATGGTACTGGGGATTGGACCCAGGGGCAGTCTACTTCTGAGCTATACCCCAGCCCTATTTTATTTTTTATCTTGAACAAGGGTCTCACTAAGTTGCAGAAGGTCTTACTAAGTTGCTGAGGCTGGCCATGAACCTGAGATCCTCCTGTCTCAGCCTCCCAAATACTGGGATTATGAGCATGTGCCATGATGCCCGGATTTTTTTTTTTAATGTTAAGAAAATGTCCTTTAGTAATTCTTTATAGGAAGGTTGGTTTACCAGAATGGATTACTTAGTTTTTCTTCATCTGAGTATGTATCTATTTCCCCTTCATTTCTGCATGAGTTTTTTTTTTCCAATGTAGATAATTCTCTTCCTTCAGTGCTCAAAAAAATAAATCTTCCATTTCTTAGGCTGGGCTGTCCCTCAGTAATAGAGCACTTGCCTAGCATGCATGAAACCCTGGGTTCAATCCTCTGCAACACACACACACACACACACACACACACACACACACACACACAGCACTTCAATTTCCCACCAGACTTTACTGTTTCAGGTGAGAAACCCACTGTCATTCAAGTTGTCTTTCTCCTTTAAGTAATGCATCTCTCCTGCTGTCTTGGTACTTGTCAAGATCTGTCCTTTGGTTTTAGAATGAAGTTATTTTGAACTTCAGGAATGAATGAACTTCATTTTAGAATGAACTTATTTTGAGCTTTATGATGCATCTTGGCCTGGATTTCTTTTGGTTTTATACTCTTTGTAGTTCCTTCAGCTTCTCGAATCTGTCGACTTTGTCACATTTGAAGTTTCCTATTTACTTGAATCTTTGTTCAGTCCAGTCTCGGCTCTTTCTTAAAATCCAGCAGCCCAAACATTGGCTCTTTGGGCATTCTCCCATGGGTCCCAAGACTCCGTTCATTTTCATTGCATCAGCTCACCTCCTGTGCTGGCCAAAATGGACAGAATCCACTGGTCTGTCCTCCAGTTCGCCAACTGCATCCTGTCAGCTCAGCCCTTCTCTTGAGCACATCCAGCAAGTTTTGCTTTCTGATTTTGTGTTTTTCTTTTGAAGTCAGGGTTATGGTATTTTTTGATCTATGGTTTATATTATTTAATTCTTATAACTTCTATTTTTGCTGAGATTTTTTAATATTTCATTTGTTTCGGGGAATTTATCATTCTTATTGAAGCAGCTTTATGATGACTGCTTTCAACTTCTTGTCAGATAATTCCAACCTCTGATTCATCTTGGAGTTTGTGTCTGTCAATAATAATTCTTGCTCTTGGTGTGATTTTCAGTTATTGATGAATTGTTCCAGATATTGGAGATTTTGAATGTGATATTATAAAATTCTGGTTCCTAATTAATCTTGTTTGATTTGCAACAAGTTCTCCCATTGAGGCATTGCACGAGGTCCAGATGATCAGATATTTTTAGTCTCCACTGTTTCTGATGACAGGGAAAGACATCATGAGGGCCCCTGCTCAGCTCACTTACACGTCCCCCGCAGGGGAATCAAGTCTTTGCTCCCCACTTCTGCTAAGTGCAGGGCAGAAGGACAGGTCCCAGCTCAGCCACACTGACAACATCCAGAGGAGGAAGTGAGCATGCCACCAGCATCCAAGAGTAGGGAACGGGAAGACGATGGCTAGCGAGTATGTTTTGCCATTGGTGTTTGACTGGATTAGGGTGGAACTGTCAGAGGTTTGGGGTCACCAAGCCACCCTTTCCTCAGCTTCGGATGAGAAAATCAGGCTTTTCTTGCAGCTTTTATTCCCTGCGTCACTGGGTGATTCTGGGTCTGGAGTTTCTTTAGCCCCCTGTCTGAAGTATACATATGGGGCCAATGAGAAAACCCAGGAAACCTGTGTCCATACTGCTCAAGTAGTGAGGTCCCCGAGCACTCCCCTTTCTTCTTTCTACATCTCAGAGACTTTCTTTGCTGTGTTACTGTTTTATGCCTGGGATTTCTGGTTGTAAGGGAAAGAGCATGGAGGAATGGGGCTACTCCATTTGGGCAGATGCAGGAGTCCCTGAGAAGTGATTTTTAAGGGCAGCATCTCTGTGTGCCCATGAGGGTTGTGGACAAAGGATTAGGAAGCTGCTGTTTCACTAACACACTGTCAAAGATCACCATACAAGCAGACTGTCTGGGGATCACCTTCCCAGTGGATCACAACAGAAAAGGCAAAAGATGTCTTGTTGTCGATCCACCTTTGCTGACGTGCTCTGTTCTGATCAGCATTCTTGCAGCTATGATCTAAAAGACTGACCACATAATTTAGAGGAAAGATTTATTTTCTTACGTTTCAGGTTCAGTCCATGTGAGGCCGGGGACTGTGGATCTCAGGGCATGGCGGCAGGAAGTGGAGAGAGGGAGAGCACATGGGCTATGCTCCTCACATCATGGAGGCCGGAAGCAAGATAGCAATCAGGGGAAGGAGGAACCATTTATATAATCCCCAAAGTGGGACTCTTAGGACCCACCTCTACCCACATGCTACTGACCTGGATATATCCACTGCTAGGATTACAACCCTCCTGGCTGAATTACATCAGCTCCAAACATTAATAAATGAGCTCTTTAAGGGACATTTTATATCTAACTATTACAAGCTCCTTGGGGATCCACTTGTAACTGGTGACTCTGAGTGGAACAATACATGTGACTATTGGGACTGTTTATTCTCCAGGGCTGCTGAAAGCTAGAGAAGTTTATGTCACATAATACCTCCAAAGTCACTGCATTGTAATCTTCAATTTACTATATTAAATTCAATGCACCTGTTATCGGTCTTTTCAAGACTCATCAGATGTGACACAGATCCAACTTCCCAGACATCTCACCGCCATCGGAAGGGCTGAACTTTCTGCCTACTGTCTCCAGGTGCCACTTTTTTCTTGATCATTTGTGAAACATTCTACAGTGAAATATGTAAGAGTGAGCATGAAAAGATCACTATGCAAATATTTTGAAAGATATCTTCACTTACCCGGTTTCATAACTCTTGAATGCTGGGCTGTTGCATTGGGCAGTACAGTGTGATGGTATACCATATTCCGGGGGTGGTTCCAACACCAATTAGAATATTGTGTTCTCCAACTTCCATTTCTAAACATATCCCCTACTACTTTTTTTCTCTGATCTTAATTAGACCATATCTGTACATATCTCAGCACATAAATAATATGGCCAATTGTATTTTTAAAGAAACACTGGAATTACAGGTGCACACCTATAATTCCAGTACTTGGGAGGCTAAGAGGGGAGGATTGCAGGTTCATGGCTTGCCTCAGCAACTTAGCAAGATACTCAGCAATTTAGTGAGACCCTGTTTCAAAATAAAAACAACAATAATATAAAAAGGTCTGGGGGTATAGCTTGGAGGTAAAATGCCCCGAGTTCAATCTCCAGTACCAAATATATATATTTGGATTCTGGATATATATATATATATATATATATATATATATATATATATCCAGAATCTTGCACAGTCCATCAAGAAATAGAACCTATCTCAGCAGCTTTTGTGACCACCTTGTCACTTCTACCTGGGAACATTTCCACCTTGGAACACTTCCATCTTGAAACACTTCCAACATGGTGGAAGTGACCACGTGACTTCTAAGGCTAGGTCATAAAAGGCAGCATGGCTTCCACTTGGACATCTCTCATGATACCCAGTCTTGGATCTCAGGCACTCTGAGGTTCTTACAGACTACATGAGAAGCCACATGTCGGAATTCTGGCCGCAGCTTGAGCTGAAGTCTTAACCTCCACCAGACATTGGAAGTGCCTTAAGATGATTCCATGCCACAGCTCTGTGTCTCTCTGCTGAGACCAGGGAGTTAAGGTTAGTCATTGCCAGAATGTTTTGTCTGAAGTCTTGATCCAAAACATCTATGTTCATAATAAGTGGTTGTTAGAAATGGGTTTTAGGGATGCCGCAAATAAAAACTCATGAAACCAAAAGTAACTTGGCAAGGCAATTTACTTCTGTGCAGAAGGGTGCACACACATCGGGCAGACAGTCCACTCAGCCTTTTATCACCCTAAATACGTAGGCCACTGCGCTGTCCCCCATTAGCTGAAGTAAGACTTCACAGTCTGATCCGGTTGGCTGGTTTTCCCTAGGCATAGTTTACAAAAAGAGAAACATGAAACCAGTACATCCTGGAGTGGAACATATAGACACATGTACAAAAGTTACAAAATGGATACCTAAGCTATAGTTACAAAATGGAAGCCTGACAGTTTCTGTGTGACCTTGTAACTTCATAGAAAAGATTACTTTCCTTTCTTACGTTGTCATGCCTCTAAATTTTGGGGAAACTTGTTAGGTATCCATGGTAACTGTATCATTTCCTCATGGACTCTGACAACTGGAGCACCATCTTCTAAAAGATGTTCCAAAGGAAATTAGGAGATGTTAGCTTAAATAGTTTACAGTGGTGAAATAATTTTGAGAAACACCAGAAATAGAAAGCAATATATATATATATATATATATATATATATATATATATATGTATGTATATATATCCATGAAGATATAATTTGAGCCATGTTTTAAAGTTGCCAAACATTTTAGACCACGGAAACTCTTCCCCCACATTTGATCTTAATACTTCTATGAAATATACTTTGGGAAACTTCTGAGGGCACCTGCAGTCCTGCCTCTCTTACTACCCTCCCAAGGACAGGGAGTTCTGGTCAAGAACAAAAATGGAGTCCTTAGAAACACCTGGAAGTGGCTCTTTGTGTGAGAAAATTTAGTAGATTAGACATTGACCTGACAGGGCATATTTATTTTTATCCTATATTTGACCCTTACTTGGTTCTCTACCTCGGTTCCCTCATCTGTAAAATAATTAGAAAAATATTGTCAAAGTTATTGGCAGGCTAAATTGATACATGGATTTAGTTGCTGGTATACAAAGAGCATCCAATAAATGTGAGTTATTATTACTTTATGATTTTAAACATTTCTAATTTTTGCATTGATGATTTTATTTTCTCCCAAGAAAACCCAACAGGGCAGGTTAAACAGGCTTTCTTCCATTAATTCTGTTATGGACAAGGTGCAGAATGCGTAAGCGCCATTCCCAAGCAGCAGACATATACACCCATCAAGCAGTGCCCAAGTAACTTTTTTTCTGGGTGCTTAGGATCTGTATGATGCTGTGCCAAGTTCAACCAAGGAAGTAAGAGATGGAGATGCAATATGCAATGAAGACTGTTCCCAAGTTATTTAGTGCCCAATGGCAAGGAAATACTGACACAAAGAGGGGAAAGAAGAAATCAACTCATTGTGGAGTGGCACGGTTCTTACCATGCTGTCGCAGTGGTTCAGTAACACCACACCTCTTGGGGGCTTTGGACAGGATCTACCCACCCAGCAGGAACCAGCCAGATCCTGAACACTTAGCAATTTATTAAATCTCATACCAACCCTTCCACAGCTCTGGGGTCAACTATGGTCTCCTGATGAGCAAAATAAGAATTTGATGAACATGATAATTTGGCCTAGGACATTGCCATGTTTGGGATTTTATTTTGCCTAATTTATAAACTAGTAAATTATCTGGTTACTGTGTCATAGATGCTGGTAAAAGACACGAGACTCCTGGTTGAGAGACTAATACCTTTACTATTCACAGCACAGCAAGGGGCACAGTTTGCCTGGTTTGCTTCCCCCCCCAAACAAAAAACACCATTTCTTCATGGGTGCCAAACATGCAGTGGGTTTGGATCATCAGCGAGCTACACTGGGCTTAGGAAATTCAGTGTGTGTGTGTGTGTGTGTGTGTGTGTGTGTGTGTGTGTGTTACTAGGGATTGAACCCAGAAGCATCTACCTCTGAGCTACACCCCCAGCCTATTTTATTTTTTATTTTGGAACAGGCTCCCACTAAGTGACCATGTGCTGGGCTCAAACCTGCGATCCTCCTGTCTCAGCCTCCCAAGTACTGAGATTACAGGCATGTGCCATCAAATCTGGATGGAAATCTACCATTTTATAGCAAGCAGTAAATAAACCTGTCCTTGGGTTTTACTGAGACATTAGCTCATCCCTCTAGATTGCTCACTGAAAACATAAACCTGAGTAAAGGCCCAAATAGAGAGCAATTGGGGATTTGCATTTGCAGCTGACCTATTTGAAAGTCTATGGACACACAGAGTCTGGGATCAGTTGCTTCTTCCAATAGTCCCAAGCTAAGAAGTGACAAAGATTCCTAGGCTTTAACCCCCAATATGGGGAATCAAGGTGGCTGAATAGAGGAAGGAAGCATATTTCGGGTGCTCTGAGACTCAGAACTCAACCAATGGGACTGATTTTCTTAACTAAATTGTTTTATCAGTCAGTAAATAAAGTTAGTCAAATTTAAACTAGACTTGAAGTGTGAGAGTATCATAATTCCCTTGGCCCAAGTATCCCCCAAAC
Organism: Glis glis; assembly: GCA_004027185.1. Classification (NCBI taxonomy): domain Eukaryota; kingdom Metazoa; phylum Chordata; class Mammalia; order Rodentia; family Gliridae; genus Glis; species Glis glis. The sequence goes on along the minus strand of PVJS01015735.1, from coordinate 6,393 downwards.
CTTACACTAAACCGAGAATATTTTGTGAAAGAGACATTGTCCAAAGCCTCTGAGATTCCTCAGACCTCAAATGTTTGTCCACCAAATTATTTCATAATAGTAGAAAAAGGACTCAATGGTATCATGAAAACAGGGACTCCGAAAAGAAAGTGCTTCAAAAGACTCATACATTTCTTCAGAACTAAGAAAACAAAATGTTTCAAGAGGGAAAAAAATGGCTTGGGAGCTGATATTTAAGATTTTCAAATGGCAACAATATGTGTAAAAATAATTGTTTTCTTCTGATATCCTGTGTTAAATTTCCTGGTATACTTAATAAAATATATTTTATTAAAGATAAAAAAAATAACTCCAACATGTTCTACTATAATATGGCCCCTGCTAGGCACATAGTCAAATTCAACAACCATGCACTCCAATCCCTTTGGAGTGCTATTGACTATGTCATGTGCCAGAGAAACAGACCCTGCCATGATTAGTTGAAAGGGGTCTATACTCACTACCAGGTATTTAATCATACATATATTATATCTAGTGATCATAGAATATTCCTTACCTTGTATAAGATACAGAGGAGATAATTTAGGGATCCTGCCCAAGAGGAAACAGAAAAATACTTCAGTTTATGGTTCTCTCTCTATCCTTTGTCTTGCTGTATCTCTCCCTCACAGGAAATGCGGTTCTTCAGTTGTCACCGTTGACAACTCAAATCTTCTGACATGGGCCCATTTCCCCATCTTGTCCAACAAGGAGTCTAATGATACCAAGCCCAGAAGCGATCGATAGCCCTCAGCTTCCCCTTTTCATCTTTTGTGGATGTTAGATGAGGTACATGACAGACTGCAATTAAAGAAGAAAAAGTCTGCTCCAAGAAAGAAAGAAAATAATTCATTCTGGGTGAAACTTGGCTGGAACTGAGCAATTTTTACAGCATTTAGAAGATTCTTCACTCCTGTTAAACAGTATAAATGATGAAACAGGTAATGGATTTCTTAGAGGAAAGTCATTGTAAGGTTCTAAAAAAAGAAAAAAATAATACTGTCGGGTGCCATGAAGTACAACAGGATATCTTTCTTAGTCCTTAACTCCATTAAAATGGGATTTTCTGATGCCTTTTACTGCAGTATCCCAAGGCATTTTAATAAATCTCTGTAGAACTCTTCTACTTCCCTTTTCCACATGAAATGTGAATCAGAGTCCAGGTAGTCATAGCAGAACATTTCCAGGGTGGGAATCTGTCTCGGTCAACATTCTCATTGCTATAATCAAAAAGACCTGACCACACAACTTACAACTTATAGGAAGGAAGATTTATTTGATCACAGTGTTTTGGAGATTCCAGAGTTCAGTCCATGTGAGGTGAGACCAGGGTCTCTGGATCTCTGCATGGCAGCAGAAAGCAGAAAGAGGGAGAGAGCACAAGGGCTCACTTTCACATCATAGAGGCCAGAAGCCAGAAGGCACAGGCAAGCAAGGGGATTCCAAGACACAAGCACAACCCCCAAGGACCCACCTTCTCCAGCCACACCCAACCAGCCTAGGTTACCACCCAGATAAATCCATTACTACTGATGAGATTACAGCCCTCATGACTTAACTGTATCAACCCTGAGCTTTTCAGGAGACATTATGTATCTTTCCATAACAGGGTTGCTGAATGGATCCTTAACAGCACCCAGGGATAACTGAGCTCAATCAGAGTTCAAGGCATTATTTGATTTTTGTGCACTTCATTTTAAATAATGCAAAAGGTGAAGAGCTCCAGGAAGACCTCGTGCTACTGTGGATGTTCCTATCACTAATTAAAAGGGCAATCTGAGCTCAGTGGCATGTGCCTGTAATCCCAGTACTAGGGAGACTGAGACAGAAGGATCACAGGTTCACAGCCAGCCTCAACAACTTAGCAAGGCCCTCAGCAATTTAGTAAGACCCTGTTTCAAAATAAAAAATGAAATACGACTGGGGATATATCTAAGAGGTAGAATGACCCCAGGTTCAAGTCCCAATACCACACACACACACACACACACACACACACACACACACACATGCGCACACACATGCACACACACACACAAGATCATAATTTTCTAATGGCTTTTGGAATGAGAAGAGATGTTTGGAACTCTCGAGAACCTCTCCAAATCAAATTTCACCAGTAAATTGGAATAGTAGCCCTCTCCCTGATTGGAGGGAAAACATTTTCCTACATTCTTTTCACCTCCTTAAAACACAGAAATTATTTACTCTTTTTTTAGCATCTTATTTAATCTTTGTTAATTTAATTAGCATATTGTATTGCCCAAGCTCACTCATTGGATTAAAATTTCTTTTAAAAGGAATGGAAAGGAGTTATGATATTAGTTGACTATGATGTGCCAGAGACTGTAAGTTCATTGTTTTAATTATCAAAATATAAGGGATGAGTATAATTATCCTCATTTTAGATAATGCCCTGAACACTCAGGTGGTTCTATTACTTGTTCAAGGTCACACAGTAGGAGAGACTGGGACCCAATCCCAGGGCTATGTGTGCCCAGACCTGGTGTCTAATTTCATAATGCCGTCTCACTGGCTGCAGATGAACCTAGCTCATCTGCCTCGATGCCATACACTAAAGCACTGGTCCTTGCTCTGAGTTTTACTCCATGACATTGCCCATTCTGTATTTTAACTTCTTTACTTCATTTCCTATGGTTGTAACTACAGGAATTTTGTCCTGGATAAGCCAAATCTGGGATTCAGAACCAACGGAGCGCCAATGACCTTCAAATATCATGTTGCATAACATAAACAGGCCCCAAGGTAGAGGTGACTCAAGCCTGTGAGCACTTGAGAGACAGGTGGGGTATGGAGGGAACTTCCTGGCCTGTCTTCCAGCTCAGCCCTATTCAAGGAGGCTCAGTTCTGAGATGGAGGACCATCAGTAAAGGACTAAGAATTCTTGTTCATGAGCACAGAAGTGTGACACCGAGCACATGTGGTGTTGACCCAGGGCCTGGGGCATGGAGGGTGAGAAGAGAAGATTCTCAACTCACTGGGAAGATGGTAGGGCCTCAGCATGAGGCGGTCAGCATGGATGGCTCTACAGGACACCCGGATGCTCCCTGAGTGGGAAACAACACTCTTCACGACAAGGCAAGCACACCTCAGGGAGGGGGACCATACAGGAGGTGTCATGCTCGGGTTCAGAATGTCCCCCCAAAGACTCATGAGTTGAAAGCATGTCTCCAATACAAAAAGATTCTGAGATGAAATAATTGAATTAGGGCTCTAATCTCATCAGTGAATAAATACACTGACGGATTCTTAATTTGAATGGATTTACTGGGTGGTAACTTAGGCAGGTGTGGCTTGGATGGAGGAGGTAGGTAGTTGAGGGTGCAACTTGGGGACTATATAACTGTCTCTGTTCACTCCCTGATACTCTCTTCGCTTTACACCTGTCATGATATAAGCCACTATATTTTGCCACACACTGTGCCTCCATGATGTCTGCCTTGGAATCAGCCGACTATGGGCTTTACCTCTGAAACTGTGAGCCCAAGCGAACCTTTCCTCCTCCACGTTGTCTGTGTCAGGTATTTCCACAGCAATGGAAAAGCCAACTAAAACATAAGGACACACGGGACTGGCAGGGAGCCATGCCCAAGGTATGTGAGCCATGCCTCTGGGCGCTTAAACAAACCAGGGAGGACAAAAATGGAGCAGGGTCTTCATTACTTAGCTAGAGGACATGAGCCAAGAATTTCCAAAATCAATGTTATTTTAACCTTTACTCATTCAAGCGAGAGAAATTAAGTTTGTGCAACTGAAGATGCATGACAGGATTTTAAATAGAATCATATTTTAATATATTTTAACTTAAGAAAGGGCTGATGTAGACTACAGTATAATGATATTCCTTCCAGTAGCCACACAAAGCATAGGCTCATGGGAACACACCAAGAACCTGGAATGTGGGAAGGGTGTGCTAAAGGGTGCCTGTATCCATGCTTGGCCCTCTCCACAGATGCAGTGGGGGAGAATGGATTTGATCTGATGGATGAAAACTATCCACTAAGTGCTCTGCCACCCACACAGAGCTGGGAGTCAAGTGACTGATGTATTTTAAAAAGGAATAAACACAACAGTAATTTGTAGCAGAGCTTCTGTGAGTGCCAGGGGTATGGAAAACTGTTTATTCAAGAGTCAGGAAAGCTTTCCAGGAAGATGTGACTTCAGGACATGTTAGACATAGAGCAAAAAGAAGGGTTTGAGGCTTCCCATTTGATACACTCCTTGTGAACAATGCTTGTGAATATTGACACAAGTAATTGCAGTTCTAACTTCAATATCAAGTAGTTATAAAAACCAAGATAAATGGTGTCTTAGTCCATTTGCTGTTGCTATAACTGAATAACACAAGCTGGGTAATTTACAGAGAATATAAGTTTGTGCAGCTCATGGTTCTGGAAGCTGGGAAGTTCTAGAGCACAGCATCTGCATCTGGTGAGGGCCTTCTTGCTGCATCATAACACAGCAGAGGGCATCACACAGCAAGACATAACAATTGCACTAGTTTGGGTCTCTCGCACTCTTCATATAAAGCCAGTAATGCCATCATGGGGACCCCACCCTTGAGACCTTATCTAATCCTAATAAAAGTCCCCATCTCCAATATTATTAACATAAATTTGGGGGTTAAGTTCCCAACAAGTGAATTTGGGGGGCACACGTTCAAACCAGAGTAAACAGTAGCAAACACATTCATCTTTCCTTCACTGACTTTCCATTAAATACTTACATGCTAAGTGTGGGGGTGGGGGAGGAGTTAGAATAGCCCCAATATTCATTGCCCTCACTTCAAGATATTGCAACAACCCTGAGCTGTCCATTAGTGTGAGTGTAACTCGTGCTATACACAGTGGTAACTATCAACAAGGAATTCATACAAACCTACTCAATCACTCTGTGTACAGCACAGAAGCAAGCTCTAGGGGAAATACTAGAGAGATGGAAGGCATGGCGCCTATCCTCTGAGGGATTACTATCTACTGGGTAGATTGAGTGGAAACACAAATAATTAAGTTCCAAATGGTCTGTCACTGGGGACTGCTCTAGCAATCATTGTAAAGGCATTAACCTTCCATTTCAAACTTATCATTTAAAAAGAATGAAAATTCTTCAATTCATTAAATATTGTTCTAGCCATACTGCCAGGACATCTGGCAACTGCAGATAAGATTTTACAGTCCTAACTCTAAACCTACAGAGATATAGGAAAAGAGCAAGTTTATTCCTGGTTATAGTTAAAAAAGAAAAAAAAATCTAGATGTCAAGGAGAGCATTAAAAAAGATCTCATGAAAAAGTACCTTTTAACAAAGTTTCCCAGATGTTGCCAGGGTAAGAGAACTTTAATATAGAAGCACAAGCCAAATGCGGGCAATTCCACCACATTCCCCTATTCTTTCTTCCCTTTGCCACTCATACTGAACACCCTAAAAGTTTTCAAGTTAAATCAAAGCACTTATCCATCAGAAAATGTGTCAGATTTTATATTGAAAGCCATTAGATAAAAAAGGCCAGACTCACTCTGTAGACAAATTTTCTGGAACAAATTTATTCCATAAAGCAAAGGTACCTTACCAAGTAAAAGTAATTGCCCCATTTATCTGTGATGAGCCTCATTTAAGGGACCGGTATAAATAATCCAGAGCACTTAAATTCTTAGAGAAACACACCATCGTTGGTAGGAAATTGTGGCCTCTTTTTGGCTCCCTACTTGAGGGCAGAAAGAGAATCTTTTTCAGATTTGTACCCAGAATCTAAGTCAGTGCTTGGAATATATTTGTTGAATGAATGAATGAATGAATGAATGAATGAATGAATTCATGGTGGGAACTGGAAGCAGCTTCTGCGTGGAGGTGAGCACTGAAAGCAAAATCATCAGCAGATGTACCTGCCCTTCCACATCTTGGTGGGAAGAGGGCTCAGGACCTCTATGTTGCTTTAGGTCATAAACTCACCTTATCATTCTAAAATTAAAGGCCTATGAAAATCCCAGCAGGTTATTAGAGGTACAAGAAATCACTCCCATCATGCCTTGGGAGGTTTAGCTGCTATGCACTAGTTCCTCTCATGGTAATTGTTTTCAGAAAGGTAAGGTAGGCAGGGCACACACCTTGACACAGGGTCTCTTCCAGGTCAACTGGAGAAATGAGACAAAGATGAAAGGACAAACAAGCAAAGCAGTTTTCTATGCAGTTGCTGTAAAACACACAAACACACACACACACACACACACTTAGATGATGATAGATGATGATGATGATGATGATATAGATAGATAGATAGATGACATAGATGTAGATGATAGATAGATAGATAGATAGATAGATAGATAGATAGAT